>JAYMFT010392677.1:0-12500 GCA_038088735.1 Panulirus argus
GTGTGTGTGTGTGTGTGTGCGTGTGTGTGTGTGTGTGTGTGTGTGTGTGTGTGTGTGTGTGTGTGTGTGTGTGTGTTGGGTTTAGGTACAGATGGTGAGCGTGGGTGGAGGCGCCGATTGTGGGTAAATGTTTGGGATGTAGGCATAGGCGAGGGTTGTGGGTGAAGACGAATGGTCCTGATGAAAGTGTAGGAGTTTAAGTCAGGGTAGATAGGGTGTGTGGGAATGTGAGCAGAGGTGGATAGCCTTCCATGGAGGGTGCTGGAGTAGAATGAGCGGGTTCTTGGTGTCTAAGGTTGACTGGAGACATTAAGTCAAATGGCTAAGCTGGAGTAGAGAGTTTGGGAGAGAAGGTTATGGCCCAGAGTTAAGAACCGAATAAAAAGTTTGGTCGGATATGAGAGGGTGTGGTACAACCCCTCCCCTCCTGCGGCCGGTAAACAAGGCGTTATCCCATCACGCACGCGACAGGTAGTGACAGCTCCCTGGGCACTGCTCGACCACCCTGCCTCGCTCACCACCGCGTTCCAATCCCTCTTTTCCTCCACCCTCAACGACGTAGGTCTCCCACCGCCTGAGGGAGCTTCCTCTTGTAAATATTTCGACTCGAGTCAGGCTGGGTCAACATGTAACCCAAACTGATTAATGGTGGAGGTGGAGCAGTCATTCGCACGGAGTCCAAAATGAGTACTGAAGATCATTAAGTTATGAGGAACTTAGACGAAGGTCAGAGGCAGCAGCCTGGAATTTTGGGTTCACAATGAGGGCTCAAGAGTGACGTTTGTGGCTATTAAGTGAGCTACGAGAAATCGAGAGAGAAGAAGAGTGTCGCTGTTAGGGTGAGCAGTGTGGCTATTTGGGTGAGCTGTGAGGAATTAACAGTGAAAAGCGTAACTACTGGGGTGGGCCGTGAGGAGTTAAGGGTAAGGAGTAGGGATATCAGGGTGACCTGTGAGGAGAAAAAAGGTAGGATTAATGAGTTTAGAATGAGCGCCCTGTCGCTAATGGTTAAGTCAATAGTTATTGTAAATAGTACAGGTTTCATCTAAAGAACTACCTCACCACATTCAGCATCTACTACTTTCTCTCTCTAGCAGGCGAAGTTCTGAATTGTTTATCTAATGTTAAGCAAAAGCAACCAAACCCTGACCAAGTTATGCCACTAAAGCTTGACTATATCTAATGATTCTTAAGCCCCTCTTTCCCGGAAGCTTGACCGAAGCTTTAGAGCCGAACTTAAACTTATATAAACTCAGTTTACTCTAGGTAAAAGTACGCGTAGGATCTTAAGTGACGTACATGGTCGTACATGGGAAAGCCAGATAACTGGAGACACGATGGTCTCTGGCGAGGTTATCTGTCGGTGGGCATGTTACGTGGGAGTAAACGAGAAAGCCAGATAGGAGACATGATGATCTATGAGGAGATCATCCGTCGGAGGACAGTACATGGGCAAGATAAAGCTAACAGAAGACCTGATGATCTCTGACGAAGCTATCACCGGAAGATAGTAACAGAGGTTCCTCCCCTACCTACCATTCCCTTCGACATGTGAGCCACCAGGTGGGGTGGTTATAAACACTATGTACTGTAGAAACAATATGCTGACATGGGAGAGGCGAATATGCGTTATATCTTTCACATAATGATCCATAGGTTGTATGTCAGGGTCTGGACAGTCGCCATGGAAGCGGACGCCATCCCTCACCTTGGAATGAATAGCGTGGGAGCCCAGGTGGGGGAAGGAGGAGAGGGGGAGTTTGATGAGATGGTAGGTAAAAGGAGGGAGGCGAAGGAGGGAGGGAGGGAGGCGAGGGAGGGTGGAGTGGTGTTTGTAAGTGGGGGAGTGGGTGGAAGTGATGGGAACATTTGATACGTGGAAGGTGAAGGGACAGTGGGAAGTGGGGAAGGGAGGAGGGACTGCAGAGAAGGGGCATTGTGAAGAAGGGAGAAGAAGAGGGTGTTAGTGATGATGTATTGGTTATAGGATGATGATAACGATGATCATGATAATGAGGATAACATTAATGATGATTGAAGAAAACGAAAAAAAGTGTAGAGATAAATAATTCAATAGAGATTCCCGGAACGAAAAGGTGAATACAGAAATGCAGAAAGGAACACGAAACATGAGAGGAATGAAGGAAACGTATAAAGAAAGAAGAGAAGATGGACTGAGGAGATGTAGATCTACATAAGTGAAGAAGACATGTCAGCAAGACATATGCTAATGAGCAAAGTAGATAGATCTTCTAATTACTCATATTTCACAACGTTCCTCTTAACATGAGTTTACATAAGTTTACATAAGAAAGACAGACAACAGGAGGCCTGATTACCCCACGACTGGGTTTTCTGTTAAAGAAAGAAAAAGAAAGTTTAACTTGACAAGAAAATGTAATTCTGCTCAGCATTTTTTTAAGCTATCACCGACTCCCCGCTACTGCACGTTAGCCTCCTACGGTCCCCGTTACCGCTGTCGTTTATACAGTTTAATTCTAGCGTTTTTCTCAGTGTATAAAGTCGATTGGTCTAGCGTGCTAAAGAACGTTGTCCTACTAAACATTTTACTAATCATCACTAAATGTACAATGTATAAACCATAGAATTTTCTCCGTAAAACTTCTTGTACATCTGCCACTTTGATTACGCACATGTACCTCACCCATACGCAGATCCAAAGCGTAGAAGAATCCAGCCCTACCTTGCTTGACCTTAGGCATTTTATGATTTGTTAACTAGTTACTATTTTGACTTCCCAGTTCTGTAATACCTCAACTGTGTCTTTTTAGGTAAATGGATACCTAAATTCAACAAACCGTTTATGATCAAAACCATCATAATGATTATCATTATTATCATTATCATTATTATGATCATTATTACTATCATTATCATTTATCATACACACGCTACTAGACCTCAGGAGTTCATCGTTGGACTAAGTCAGTCATGAAGTAGTTCCTTGCCCACGACCTTCTTCACCATCCATATTAAACAGATACTAAGATCAAAATAATTAAAAGCAAAAGATAAATGAAGTTAGAATAGCCATCAGTTCCGGAATTTGTAAAAAAAAAAAAATTGTGTATTTTACACATACATATCTTTTACATCATGTAATATGAAAATATTAAAACTGAATTGACTAAAGAATTTAGATTTTCTCAAACGTGGATACTACTACCCTCTCACTTGGACTCGATGATGATGATGGTGTCAGATCTAACTCAACAGAAAGCTTCATAATTCTGTAAATTGGAAACCGATTTACAACCTACAAATATCAACCCATGAACCTTGGACATACAAAAAAGAATGTTGTATAATTCAGACCATAAATGATATACAATCAAAATCAAAACAGTGAAAGTTGGAAAAAAATAAGTGTTATGTTTTCTGAGTGTGTGTGTGTGTGTGTGTGTGTGTGTGTGGGAGGGTGCGTGGGAGGGGGTGGTGTCGGGATCGGGCCCCGGTTATATACTCTCCCTCCTCCCTTCCCCTGCATTCTTCCCCTTTGACCCCACCGGAACACAGCGCGGTAAGGTCCGTCCGTCCCTTGGGGGGTGTTTTCCTCCCCTCCTGAGGCCGGGCCACAGGGAAAACACGAGGGACAATGGTCAAATGAATGCGACGCGTATTTGACATTCACCGGAACAAGTTCTTGGGATTACGTTTTCCCACGCGTTCGCGCGTTGCCCACTCGTCGGTTTACGGGAACACCCCGGGTCTCGTTTTCCTTCTAGCCTATGAATATTCCCACTTTCTACGCGTCCTCAACGAGAATACGTCATGGATACCAAGTATCAAATACGAGTTTCATATCTCAAATACGTGGGATGGAAACTCGCTTATTCGATACATAAAATACGTAGAAAATCAGGAGTGTGGGGGAGGGGTGTGTGTGTGTGTGTATGGAGGTCTAGGTAACCAGGCCTGGCGAGGGTGGACGGAGCCAACAAAAGCGAAGGTGCGGCGGTCATAACAATATTTCATACGGTAACGGGCAGAAGGATTTGATATGCCAGACAGATATAATGCCCAGCTATGCCCCGGGGTATGAGGGGAGAGGATCGTGGGATGCCTTAGGACGTGTTTGATTCGATCCTCAGTGTGGGTATGGGGAGTGGGTATAAAGACAGCCTCCTGAGGTATGATAGGTTAGCTACTAGATGGCCTGCAGATGAGTCCTGAGCTGTGAGTTAGTTGTTGGATGGCCTGCAGATGAGTCCTGAGGTAGTGAGTAAGTTTTGCTGGATGGCCTGCAGATGAGTCCTGAGGCAGTGAGTGAGTTGCTGGATGGCCTGCAGACGAGTCCTGAGGCAGTGAGTGAGTTTTGCTGGATGGCCTGCAGATGAGTCCTGAGGCAGTGAGTGAGTTTTGCTGGATGGCCTGCAGATGAGTCCTGAGGCAGTGAGTTAGTTAGTTGCTGGATGGCCTGCAGATGAGTCCTGAGGCAGTGAGTTAGATGCTGGATGGCCTGCAGATGAGTCCTGAGGCAGTGAGTTAGATGCTGGATGGCCTGTAGATGAGTCCTGAGGCAGTGAGTTGGATGGCCTGCAGATGAGACTGTGTCTTTGAGAATTTGAGGTTGCGTGTGTATAGGACTTCTTTATCGCGAATTTCTTCTCTTTAGCTTCGCTCTGTCAAAACCTCTTCATACAGCGATGGGTTTCTGTATCATTAATCTACTTATTTTACATGAAGGGTCAATCGACCTTGATCATTAATCAATTTCAAATCGATTGGAGGTAGATTAATCTATTCTGATCAGTAGATACGACGATATTATAAAATATAAAGCTTATGAGGAAATTACAAAAAAAGGTTTTTATGATTCACTTATCTAAACATCACTACCACAGTAAGGCAAAACACTGCCAGTCATGACATTATTAGTGCTAATAGATGCTTGAAATATTTGATTACAGTGAACTGACCAAATGCGACAATGGAAAAAGTTCTCCTGAACCGCTAACAGACCTTTTCATTTGTACACAGATCCAACGGAACCATCTCCATCCGTTTAGGACAAAGTTTTGTAAGTCCTTTACTACGTGGTTGACCGAAGGTCCAGAAGAGGTAGATAAAACGCCATCTGTTTGAAGTTACCTGGCAAAATGCGTTGCACTGGGCGATTCTGGTCGCCTCCATCGGCCAGATGGTATATTAAATATAAGTTGTAAAAGCTGCTTCTATGAAGCAATGGGAAAGGAGCAGATGCTGTTCCATATATATATATTTCTTTCTTTCTTTTTTTCTCATACTTCATTGCCATTTTCCGCGTTAGCGAGGTAGCGCCAGGAACAGACGAAGAAAGGTCACATTCGCTCACATCCATTCTCTAGCTGTCATGTGTAATGCACCGAAACCACAGCTCCCTATCCACAACCAGTCCCCACAGGCCTTTCCATGGTTTATACCCCGGCCGCTCCACATGCCCTGGTTCATTCCATTAACAGCACGTCGACCCCTGTATACCACATCGTTCCAATTCACCTTGTCCCTTGTTTGTGCAACGGTATCTAAAAGAGGTGGGGGAGGCTAGTTAAAAATTTAACCAGTTCTGTTTGTGTAAAAAGTTAACAGTCTATGTTATATAATGTTAATGCCACCATTCAAAAGCAATCACACACACACACACACACACACACACAACATGTAAACATAAACGAATACAGACAGACAAATGCACACACATATACGCCAAGAATACTCACAAACACATACACATTACCTCATACGCACATGGCACACAGAGACGAATACATACACACAAAAACTCTAACATACACACTTTCTCATACACACACACACACACATGCATGCACACAAGCACGTGTACATATAATCAAACATCAAGAAGTGAACGATATGTATATCCACATCCCACAAGAGGCAGGAATATACAAACACTGACACAAAATATTAATAGTTTAGCTCAAGAAGGAAAAAAATACGAGAAACTAAGTTGTTTTCGGCTGGTAAAAGTATCCGAGTGGAACGACCAATCAAAATCTTAAGCACGACACTTGAGGGCGACCTGACGACCCTTGAGGGCAATGATGCTTTACTCAAGCACGACGGGTACGACTCCTTGAGCACGACTGTATATGACGGCCTGGCTTTTCATGTGACCCTTAAAGTTCAGGTCATAGTTCGGGATCGCACCGTCGTGTTCGAGAATCGAACCGTCGTGTTCAAGGATTCGTACCACTGATCAAAAGAGTCGAACCCTCGCGTTCAAGTGGTTCGAACCAAAATTTTTTTTCCCTACAGGAATACGGTGCAGGTCTCATGGTCGTCTTGAGCAATGCCATTCCCCAACGAGGAAAGCTAGCTTGATCAACACGACGCGAATGGTTACAGGCGACGCCTCAACCCAAGGAAAAATTCCAGAGGAAAAGAGAAGGAATAGGAAATCGTTTGCAATGTCGACGAAATATCTTCTGTCTGTCTCTCGTCCTTATATTCATCATGAGGCAAATACACCATCAAATATTTCGTTTTTTAACTTGTTAAATTGATAAACACTCGAGGAAGAAATTCTCTATTGCCCTTTCAACCCAGCAAGAGACAAACCCTCCTTTAGAAAGAAAATGGAGATTCTTTGAATTCTTGTAATTAGTACGGATATAATTCCTGCTTAAAAACCGGGGGGAAAAAATGTTGTGAGGAATGTGGAATTACGACATTGTGGATTCTGCTGTGAATTCTTACACGTATTAGGCAATTTATTGTCCATGATTCGTTCTAAGTTATCCCAAGCAGTTTGACCAGTCGCTCCCGTGTCACATTGCCGCACGCTAGTGCCTCGCAGTGGGCTCGAATCCCGGGGATAATTTCGTCCATTTCGAACTCTTATTAATGTAAGAAATTCCCAGAGTTTCAGTCGTTGGTGCTCCACATACCTCATACGGAGGAGGGCTCATCTGAGTGACAGTCTGAACTTGCGTTTCACAGTCCCATTCACAGACTTATACATAGGTGATTAGGAGGGTCATCAGAGAACAATTTGTGGATTAGTCTTCTGTATGGGATGTTTGGGAAGGGAAGTGGAGGGGGGAGGAGAAGGAGGAGGAGGAGGAGGAGGAGGAGGAGCGAGGGAAGCGCTAAATTGGGGGAGGCTGAGTAGGGAGGGGGATCGTGGGTCTAGGGGAGGGAGGTCAGGTGAAAAAGTGGGGCAGGTGGACAGACGGGGTCCGACAGATGTGGTGGGGCGTTGGGCGGGCGGGCGGGCGGGCAGGCAGGCAGGCAGGCGGGTGGGCAGAGGAATGTGGGAGGTGGGCACACGTTTGCGTCCTGTTGGTGGGGAGGAGGCGCCGCCACCGACGGAGATCACCACACAGACATGCAGCAAGAGGCACTTACTGGTGCTGTGGTGGCGGTGGTGGTTTGAGGTTGGTGTGTGGTATGTCTGTTGCTTTGTGGGAGACATGGATATTGTGTGGGGAGATGAGGAGGTTTGTTTGGCTGATATTGTGTGGGAAGGGTGTGGCTGGGGGGGAGGTGTGGCCCGTTTGTGATTGTGCTTTGTGTGGTTTGCCTGTGATTGCGTTGGGTGGTCTGTGTGGGGCCATATGTGTTTTGTGTGGGGAGAGACGGAGGATTAGGACCCGGTTGTAGTTGCGTGTGGTCAATCTGTTCTTCTGCAGGGGTTATATCGGCACGTAACAGGGAAAAACATTGGAGGTCTTCCCTGCCATTTACTGAGTGAGGAACACAGCGTGTGTTTCTGGTGTTGGAGAGGAGGCATACCTTGCTTGTGTTGCTCTGGAGATTGTCTGTTTTGCTTCTGGAGATGTCTTGCGTTGACGCTGGCTAACAGGATGTGATGCTTGTGTTTTTGTGTGGTGTGGTGTGGGAGAGGTGGCGTGGCATGCTTGTGGTAGCGCGAAAGTGGTGCAAGTTGGCTTCTGGGAGCGTGTGTGTGTGTGTGTGTGTGTGTGTGTGGATGAGGTGCGACTTGTTTACAGCAATACAGAAGAGGTGTGACCCACTTGTCGTTGGGTGGAAGAGGCATCGCTTGTTTGTGGTGGTGTGTATAGGTGACGCAACTGGTTTCTTTTGATGTGGAGGATGTGCGTCTTGCCTGTGGTGAGGTACAGGTGTTGCAGCTGTGTTTGTGGCGGTATGGCAAATGTGGGAAAGCCTGCCTGAGGTGGTGTGTGTTGGGGAGGGGCAGAGCAGTTAGCGTGTGGAGGTGGCGCAACTACTTTTGTGTCAGAATGGAGAATGTGCCACTTGTTTAAGGTAACGTGCAGCAAAGCCTGGTTTTGCTCGTGATGCTATTGGTGTGGGGAACAGCGTGAGGATTGTATGTCTAGCTTGTGAAGGCTAAGGAGGCGCCATGGCTTGCTTGTGGGCGCGAATGATGAGCATTCGTTATTCACGGTGAATGGGGAAGAGCTGCTGACGCCTGGGGAGAGATGTGGTGTCGTGTTCCTATTCGCTTCGTAACCTACGAAAACTGTGGCCTGTGACGTTCTGTACGGACGTCAGGACAGCAGAGGATCTGACTCTAAACTGTTCAGAGCCATGCAGTTCGACAGTAAGCTGTTGATCATCAAATAATTCGACATCAGTCACTTCGACAGTGGTCCGTTGTCATCATCAATCCACTCGACATCAGAAAATGCGGCACCATTCAGTTCACCGTCCAATAACTCGACATCAGACAATTCGACACCTGTGAGTTCACCAGCCAGTAATTCGACTTCAGGCATTTCACCACTGTGTAAAATATCATCCCTTTATGCTGGTTCAAATCATATCTCTACAGTTATGAAGTCATGAGAACAGAGCTTAAATGGTGAACCTAAAAATCACTCTTGGGTAATTATGGTAAGTGCGCCGAACATAAGACTATAAAGCTACGTGGACAGAATTGCTATAAGCACAAACTATACGCCATACAACAGGATCTATCTAAACACTAGTCTATACACTGTTGCTGCTGGGATAGATACTGTATTATCACCGTCTTCCTGACAAATCTATGCGATCTTTTTCGTAATTTGAATTTACGGGAAATATGAACAGCACCAGGGGAGGCACAGAGCCATGATTTCATGACTGTGTAACAAAGTTTAGCGCCAGATTGAAAGGTGTCAGGCGTGTGTGTGTGTGTGTGTGTTTCTGTAATGACCTACTTGTAATTATCTATTTCTACTCTAAGGGGAAGGGGCTCTACGCTTGAGGGGCTCCTGTATGCTCATCATATCATTAATTTGCGTTTTGAAATTTTGGAAACAATCTCGTAATAATAATTCTTTAGACTACTTTCACATGTCATTTAATTATCATTCGGTCTCCGTTTCCTAACTATGAATGATTCTAAAATGTGAATCGTTTCATATCAGGAAAAGATGAGGAGCGAGGCAGGCAAACCTATCCACATTCACGTTGAGAAGTGAGGTCACTCTTTCGTCCAGATGATGAGAAACGGGCCGTCCCCTTAGACAATACGAGACATACAGAACCACCACACAGATGAGAGAGAGGAAGCAGAAACCCCGTATCCCCACAGATTAATGTGAGGAGGTGTGATAGCTCCCTCATTCAGAAAATGGGACACGAGTCAACTCCTCCATAAGCCCCGTGAGGAATGAGGCAACTCCCTCACGCGACAGGTAAGAAATGAAGCAACCTCTCCATAAACAAGGAGGGAAGTGGAGCGTGCAGGAACTCCTCAGGATGAAGGTGGGGTAGTTGGGGGCTGCAGCCAGTTACGTAGCACCTACCGGAGGAGGAGGAGGAGGAGGTGATTCACCTTAGGGCACCTTCCCCCTTGGCACACTCTGAAGGACAAACACACGCATCTCTCTCTCTCTCTCTCTCCCGTGCGACTCTCACGCCCGCGTGAGTAAAAAAAGCTTCGTGGGTGTATAAAGTTATCCACACATACTTTCCCAGTGGATTTAGTTAGCATCAGGGGTTTAATTGCCGTGTATCGTCACCTCCTTCAGTGACCAGATCTATGTCCTCTGTGATATTTGAGGATTGTCCCTTTGAGCAACGTCTCTGGGCAACGTGATACCGCTGGCGATGCGCTCGGCCTTCGACACATTGTTAAGGGGAAGAGGTCTCCGGGTCCCACCAGCAGCTTATGAAGGAAGTCGGCCTTCCCTGCCTTGCAGTGCAGTACGGTTTTAACCCTATAACGCAGGTAAGTATTTCACACTTCAAGACTTTGGAATGAAGACCTTAGATGTTTGGCCTCTGTTTAAGACACATCTGGTGTCAAGAAACGACTGCCAAGTGGGAATAATTCCAACTTTTTAATACTGAATGTATAGAAAAAAAAGAAAGACGATAAATCTAAATATTTACAGGAAGCTTTTGAAACATGTGCCACTGAGAATTATCAAAACACCATTGCTCAACTGGTGAGGAAAAAAAAAAAATAGAGTCTACATTCCACACCACAAGAGGAAGCAAGTGCCACTCTCCCCCGACTAAAGAGGAAGCCTTGGCCCTCTGGCAGCTCGAGAGGGAGCCACTGGCACTCCAACTTACCCTCCCTGGCCCCTCCCTGGCACTACCTGGCACACCGATGGGCCGTCACGAGACGTCAGGGGTTTTTGTAGCGCCTGAACCAGACGAAGCGATAACGTGCTTGCGGGGAACAGGTGTCAGAATGGGCGAGGCAAGAAAATGAGAGAGGTTGTTTGGGACGGCATGGAGAGAGAGAGGTAGGCGACTGCTGGTCGTGTTGTCGGGCCGGTAAGGTGAGGTAGACACGACCGGTAGTCGTGTTGGCGGGGCGGCACGGTGAGGTAGACGACCGGTGGTCGTCGTGTTGTCGGGAACGGCATGAAGTAGACGACTACTGGTGGTCGTGGTGCTGGGGGATGGTATGGTGAGATAGACGACATGTTGTCGTGCTCTTAGGATAACAGAGTGAGGCTGAACGACCGATGGTCGCGGTGATAGGGCGACACGACGAGGTAGACTTCCGATAGTCGCGTTGGTGGGGCAGCAGAGTGCAAGGAACACCCGATGGTCGTGTTGCCAGGGCGGAAGAGTAAGATGAGCGACTGATGGTCGTGTTGTTGGGGAGATACGGTGAGGTTGAACGACTGGTGGTCGTGTTTTTGAGAAGACACGATAAGAGAGACGACCGGTGGTCGTGGTAGTGGCTATTTGGTGCTGGATGATGTTAATAGTGATGATGGAGACTCTGTTGAAGTTGTAGTGATGATGCGAGAGATAATAGTCGTGATGGCAGCATGAAGAGGCAGGCAAATGGTTGTGCTGGTGATGCGCTGGATGTGGTGGGGGTTTAAGGGGGAGATGGTGCTAATTATAGCGGTGAAAATGATGGTGGTGACGATGATGATAGTTACGGTAACTGTAGTGATGATGGAAGAGACGGTGATGATAGGGATGGTAGCGGAAGTAATGGTGGTGGTGATGGTGATGATAGTGATGGTGGTGATGGTGATGGTGCTGCTGATGATGGTGATAGTTGTATATATATATATATATATATATATATCCCATGACCTTTTCTAAGAAAAAGTCCTGGTATTACCCAAGACATCTTTCTAGAGCCTGCGCTACTTTCGGTGGCAGAGAAATGTGGACCCCTTTGAAAAAGAAGAGTTCTTTGACAATTTGTACACCCAGCTATACATCCTCGCCACAGTTGGTTTCTCACTCGCGACGTAACCTCGAGCAGGTGGAATCCGGTAGTGATCATAATATAAATAATAAAGATAAATGATAACAATAATGATATTAATAAATACTGAAAGAGCGACTCTAGGAAACTACAGAGGCGGCTACGCGACATACGGAGAGGCATAAAAACTAGGGACCCACCCACGCTTCGCCTTCCTCCTCTACCACCACCGCCACCGCCACCTGACATGTATCCAATCCATGAATGAGAGCCATTCACAAATGTAAATATAAACACACACACACACACACATGGGATCTCCCTCCTCACAACAATACACACACACACACACACACACACACCTCCCAACCAAAGCGCTGGTACGCCGCCTTCCGTCGTCTTAATATATAGTACATCCACGTATAACCAACCCCCTCCTCTCTGCCCGGGGGAGGCGTCGTCGTCCACGGGGTTTTACTACAAGTGCGACACGCCACACTTAGATATCTTTCTTTATTTTTTCAGTCGCCGGAGATTCCTCACACCGCTGTACTACTACAATGCTGTCAGCTGGTGAGCTCGAGAGTTTATGAAGCAACCTTTCTTGTGGTCTGTGTCGGAGGAGGCAAATAAGGCGAGGCTGAAATAGTTGCCCATCGAGATCAACTGCATGTATGAGTGTGTGTGTGTGTATATATATATAATGTGTGTGTGTGTGTCTGTGTGTGTGTGTGTGTGTGTGTGTGTGTGGTTCGACGCTTGTATGGGTAAGGTGAGGAACCTGATGATTGGCTCAGTGTACACAAAGCGATCTTTTATAAGGGCAAGAGGAGCAAAAGTCAAGAGCTCGAATTACAGGGGTGTGAATCTGTGA
>JAYMFT010392677.1:17500-19560 GCA_038088735.1 Panulirus argus
CACGTCTACGACAAACCTAGAGAATTCTGTGCTTTTCTAAGACTTTTACTAACGTCTACAGAAAACTGATTAGTCTGTGATAAACCTGGAAATTAGGAAACGTAACAGAAAATGGAGTGAAATTAGTTAACGAATCTGCCTTTAGAGAGGAAACCCAGCAATCGAAATTAACGATGGTAAGTTCTCTACTGTATACAATTTCCGTTGCGTCTATACAAATCGTACCATAACAAGGACGGGACACCGACTGCAGATGACGACGACGACGAAGTACGTCTGCGGATCAGGAAGACCTAAGGAAGCCACTGTGTCCGCTAAAGAGCAGACCCAAAAACACGCCAGGAGGCACAAGGAGCAATCGGAAACACTAGGGAGCCGGCCGACCATAAGCTACCAGGAGCCACAGGGAGCAACCACAAACACTGCAGAGGTGCCCCGGGCTACCAGGAGACACAAGGAGCCATCGGGATGACGGCAGAGCCAACCAAAAACAACGGGAGCCACCACAACCCATGATAAATGATACTGTCAACAGCGAACTACATTCTCATCTGACAATGATTTACACCAGGAATATATCAATACCGTATTTCTATCGTGTCTTTACGGTACTCTCAGGTGTATAAAACATTCACACCAGTTTAAGCCAGGTACCCATTTACCGACCAGCTCCTGCAGGAGGATGAAACAACGGGGGTTTCCTAAGGGTCGACTATCCCGTCCAGGGTTTATACTTGGGCAGGCCCGTATGTGAATCACTGTCAGCTACGCTAACCGCTAAACGACGGAATTCCATGTGTTTTATTGCTATTACAATTTGCGTACAAACACACACACACACACACACACACACCAATCTCTGCCAGGTACTTATTAATCAAGCAGCCCCCAGAGGACGATGGGCTGTCGGGAGTTAGCTGTCGACCGACTGTTGCGCCCAGGATTCGAACCCATGTGGTCCCGTGCTTGTGTATGGGTGTGAAATGAAAAATATATAACCTCACTGAAAGAGGATTCGTATGTCACATATTTAACCATTTTCTGTAGTTTTATAAGCATGATAATGCGTGTCTCCAATATAATCAACACAGCAACGCTACTCCCACACGGATTCCACCGCTCTCACAAATCTTCACAACGATCATCATCCCTACAATCACTGTCTCGCCAGATAGTATCATCACTATCACTATCATCGCCGCTTACACCAGCCCCATATCCTTCTCCACCAAAAAACAACTTCCATTACCAGCGCCGTTAGAACCACCCGTTACCATTTGCTAATCGCCATTTACCACCACTTCCTTGGCTCTCAGGAGAACAGCACCAACCACCACTACGAACGCAGTTCCTCCATCAACTAACACCAGACTTTTCATACGTACCCACCACTCAAGCCATCACCAACTACCGCTAATACCAGGGTCGATACCACAAACACGACCACTGCTTGCAATACCACCGCTCATACCACTTACACGCCCGTCATCACCACAAACACAGATATTTTACCACCGGACCAGGAGGGCCAGGAACTAGGCACGGCACCAAGAGAGTCGTCTCAGCAACGGTGAGACGTGATATGTGGCTGGCCTCGAGTGACCCACTCGAAATCAGAGAGACACAAACATATATATATCAACTTTTCCTTCAACTGTGATCGAGAACGATATGCGAAATGTAATACACCCCTGTGTGCGTATATGTAAGTTTATTCTGTGTAGGTGTAGACTAAAATGTCTGTGTGCGTGCGTGTGTGTGTGTGTGTGTGTGAGTGGAAAGTGTCCGGTGGTTGATGGCATCGGGGGACAAGATAACATTATGGCGGAGTTCGACGTGGTCGGGGACCACAGCCGTGCCGCAGGAGGCGACGATGGGGAGGCGAGCGAGCGTCAACTAGACACACGGACAAAACAAATGAGGTGAAGGACAACTGTAATGAAATGCACGAGAAATATTGCTTGGAATATGATACAATTTTACGGTGTTAACAAGCATATATATATATATATATATATATATATATATATATATATATATATATATATATATATATATAT
>JAYMFT010392688.1:0-19560 GCA_038088735.1 Panulirus argus
TATAAGCTGAGACGACATGGACAGCTGAATGCTTTAGACAAGGCCATCTCATAATTCTGTCTCTGTGTGTATATATATATATATATATAGAGAGAGAGAGAGTGTATAGTAACGAAGTGGTCAGGGTACACCATGGAATAGTCTGTGGAGCTTTGCTGCAAATGAAAGTTTGTTTTCGGTTCATTGTACGTGAGAGCTGAGCCTTTAGTCTACCACTGATAGATAAGCTAACCACAGAGTTATTGCTAGTCTACCCGGCTTGACGTTACCCGTCCCATGCTAGCACGAACAACTGCCCCGCCGCGGGACTATTAGCATAGTATTGACGCCTGTCTACCCGTGGCAGGACTCGCAGCTTAGCATGACTTTCACGTCAGTCTACTCGCGGCAAGACACAACAGCTCAGCATTGACTTTTTTCCTTTCTGTTATTGTCTGCGTATTTTTTTCCCCCAGACATAACTTTTGCTTGTTTTGAATTGTTTTTCTGTTTTGCAGAACTTTGCAACTATGTTTAGATTAGAGATTTGTGTACAAATGTTTTTTCTTTGCTCGTGATATTGCCTGTTCTGTTGAGATAAAAAAAAAAAGAAATGGTTATGAATATTACTGTTATATGTTTAGGGCATCAAGGTACCTGAGAACGTTAGCGTGAATAATTGGTGTTCACAGTAGCCAGCTTTTTGTTGCAGGAATAGCCTGGAGTTTTGAGTGTTGCGACCGAACCAGCTTGAGTGTTTGGATCGAGTCAGCTTGAGTGTTGCTTCTGTGTCAGCTTGGGAGTTGGTAGGGTCAACTTCAGTGTTGTTACTGTGTCAGCTTGGGAGTTGGTAGGGTCAGCTTGAGTGTTGTTACCGTGTCAGCTTGGGAGTTGGTAGGGTCAGCTTGAGTTTTGTTACCATGTCAACTTGGGAGTTGGTAGGGTCAGCTTAAATGTTGTTACGGTGTCAATTTGGGAGTTAGTAGGGTTAGCTTGAGTTTTGTTACCGTGTCAGCTTTGGAGTTTGTAGGGTCAGCTTGAGTGTTGTTACAGTGTCATCTTAGAAGTTGATAGGGTCAGCTTGAGTGTTGTTAACTTGTCAGATTAAATGTTGTTACTATGTTTTTGTATGTTGATACCGAGTCAGCTTGAGTGTTGGTGTTAATGTGAGCTGGATGTTGGCACTGTTGGCTGCAGATAATATGCATGGAGTATTTCGAGCAGTGTTTTCGTTTAACAGAAGGTCCATGTTGGTCCATGATGCTCTTTTGATTTTGCCATATGATTATGTTGAGTGTACAGTTGCACAACAACCTTCGAAGGAACTGTTCAGAAATTTTTTTTAAAATCTTATAGTTGCATTTTTGCGATTATTAAGTTATAGGTAACTTGATCCAGCACAGCTGTTTAACTGGACATTAACAGAACGTTCAGCGCAGCCTCTTACGCTAGCTTGGGAACATTCCTAAGAATGTTTAGTGCAACCGCTTATTTCTGTTGTACACTCGACGCAGCCGCTTATCCTAGTAACAGTTTATGCAGCATCATCGTGCCCTTAGAAGTATTCAGCGCAGGACTTTATCATAAGAATATTTAGCGTAGCAGCTTAGTGTATCATAGAAGCATTTAGCGCAGCAGCTTATTGTATTATAGAGGTATTTAGCGCAGCAACTTGAAGTAACCCAGAATCCTGCAGCTTAGGAGCTCACTGAAGGATTATTTGTTGAAGCAACTTAAGCCGAGATACGTACGATAACGATGGAACACAATTATCAAAGTTAGTTTTAGCGCCATCGCACCGCAGTTATCGACAATACCTGAACATTCACTTATCGCACCGTATCTGACTAGGTTTTTTTTTTCACTGACATGACAGTGAAATATGATGTGGTCGGTGTAGCTTATGCTATCTAATCCTCAAACCGCATCTGTCACATCGCTGTACAATGTCCAATGTTCATGTTAACACGAAATTTATCTAAAATCCCCCATATTTTTGTAACGGATAAACAACAGTTTTGACGCTACCTTTCCGAGCGCGGTACAATACTCGGTCCATTACACACTTCTTGCCGGCTGTTGTTACACGCTAAACTCCCATTTGCCATGATTGGGACAGACGTGGATCGCATAAAAACGATGGACCGGGATGGAAAGAGAAAATTTGCTGCAATACCTGTGAGAGGTCTTGAGTTTGAATGTTTCAGTGACAGAGTTTTGTTTCTTTAGTACCCCAGACTGTGTACATTTCTGTGTTTATGTAGACATGTCAGACATGTTATATCCTGTCGTGTTATTGAAGAGATATTGACACATTTTTGTCTTTTTCCTCTGTGGAATAATATATATATATATATATATATATATATATATATATATATATATATATATATATACCCTCTCCGTGGGACTGTTCAGTAAATGGGTGCCTTGCTTTAGCTGGGATGTTTGTGTGTATATATGAGTAAAGACAATGGGACATATACAATGCGAGGGCAATACGAGTGTGACAAAATAGCAGTCACACAGACACACTGAATATAACTTTAGGAGATAAGAGAATAAATTCTCATAAGCTGTTTTGTGGCAAATTTTAGTTCGCTTGGCCCTCGCTCAATACACATTTGGTTTGTGTACAAAAATTCTACCCTTTGGAGCACTACACGACACGCTTTACACAATAAGTTACCGGAAAGTCGCTGACGATGGTGTCAGTAATACGAAACTTGTGGATTTTCCTTCTCTCATTTTTAAGTTCAAATTCCTCTACGTGGCGACTGGTGCCTATAACTGTCAAGATGAAGTGGGTGAGATGATGGGCATCCTGCCTTTGTATTTCACTTGAGTGTGGGTTATTGCCTCATGTATTACGAAGAACGATGTGCAGGTATTCCAGGAAGGTGTGCCGCCGCATCCTCCCTCCCTTTGGAAATGTTGCGTGTGCTGTCAGCCCCTGGCGTCGTCTGCTTCGAGAAATTAAGATTGCCACACTTTGAACCCACCCATATTATATATATATATATATATATATATATATATATATATATATATATATATATATATATATATAATATTACTATTTTTTCTTTCTTTTCAGTCCTCGAGATGTCGAGCACCAACTGTGTTCGCACGTTTGTTACTTTCTCTATTAATTATTCTTTCCCGCTTTTCTCTTCTTTTTGGTATCTTCTGTTCCCTTGGCAGGTTTTTTTTTCTCTCTGCATCTCGCCTCTCTCTCTCTCTCTCTCTCTCTCTCTCTCTCTCTCTCTCTCTTCGCATCGTCTCCTTCATAATCCTGATGTTCTTCCGTCGCCTCCCATGTTCCTTCTGCCTCGCTTCCTTATGTTATTGCCATATCCATTACTGTCGCTTCCTCCCTACCCACTTGCTCCACACGCTCTGCCTGAAAACTGTTGACGGCTGCATGGTGAAGACATTTCCGAATTTTATCCTTTTACTGTTTGGTGCTGTCTCATTTTGTAAAGGTCTTGTGTTTTAACTGCCTCGTATATGTGTGGTACAACCGGATTCCACCCGTATATGCTTTGGACCGCGGGTGAAAGGACAAAAAGGAGTATAGTCATGTTGAATTTTTGTCGCTCTTGTGCCGTGTGTAACATTGGAGCTGCAAGAACTTCATTAAAAGATGTCGTGGGGTTGTGTAATCAGTGATGATGATGATGATAATAATAATAATACTTTTATTAATAATAATATTTTTACGCTAAAGGAATTCAAAGTTTTTCTGAGCGGTTGGTACAGGGTAGGTCATGGAGGGTGTAAGACCCTGCTCTTTTTTTTGGGGGGGGGGGGCTAGCCCGATGGACGAGAACTTGCTCGCCAAAACAGTTAAAAGCAACATGGGGTTGTGGGCTGTTTCATAGGTAGCAAGGGGTTAAGGAAGAGATCGAAGAAAGGTAAACGTGCCAATTTACTCTGGAGAAGTGTGAAAAGGCGCTAGGTCGCGTACTCCGCGACGAGGTAGGTGTGTGCCGGCATGTGGCTGGCCCTCACGAAGACTGACTAGGCTTTTGAGCGGTGCGTGTGATATATCTCTCTGTACTAAAATGTTGGTTTATTAATGCTCGAGTATCCAGAGAGCCTGGATTCCAGGTTGTTGCTGGGTGGGACGACTCAAGGGTGTTGCTAATGTAGTATCTTCGTGTAACTAAGGTAGTGCAAGTTTTGTGTAGTTTGTGTGTGGGGTGGTCGCTTTTCTTCTCGCGTCCTCTGCGCACAGGCGCTCTCCCCTTTTTATATTACGGGTATGTGGTGATGACGAAGGGTTTTGTAGTGCCTTAGTTTTGTAGCTCTGTAGTTATGGAGGTGTAGAACGATGATATCGCATGTATGGTAAGCATTATGTACATATATATATATATATATATATATATATATATATATATATATATATACTGTGCAAGAAATGCTTTGTTTCATTTCCCTTCTATCCTAGGCTGCTAATGTGAGCGTGATCGATGCGCCAGATATCTTGTTCTAGAGTGCAAAGAGTAATCTCGTTACTTTGTCAGACACACCCAGCTGGCTTTCCTTAAGTACAGTAGTTATCTCCAACTGAGGGATTCGACTCATTTATTTTCATACATTTTTTTTTCATTTTATCCCCGTTATCATTGTGGGAAAGTTCAGCATGCGAGGCAACTTTTATCTGCTTCGGTGTAAGTAGCGCCGCAGGGTGGCTGTGTGATAATGCCATTATCTACACCATGTTTAAGAGTATGATTATGTGTGTATACACGTATAATTTGATCGTCGGTTCTCTCTCTCTCTCAGCTTGAAGGTCCAGATAAGGGGTTTGAACGTTGGTCTGTTCCCTGTTATGTCCTACTACGTAATACGTAATTGAGTATGTTCCGTGCTCAAGTATTGCCAGGATGTTGACGAACGAGTGACGTTTTGATACTGATGGTATTTAGCAATTTTCGCTGTGCGGGCGGCTGAACTACGCACCCACATCGTATCCGCAAATTTGCGATATGTTCCCTGCAGTGACATCTTGAAAGATCTCTGATCTTTAAAAACTAATATCTTCCCGTTGAACCCGGTTGGTGAAGATCTGATAAAACCAGCAGCCTTCGAGGTCTGTTGGCATCAATCATTGACCCACCCTTTGATATCTGTTGACATCATACACGACATTATTCAGCCCCCGATGACACGTTTGTTGACATCAATCCAGGCATGGCATCACTGCATGGGCGCACTCTTTTTTGAGGGAGGCCGTTCGTCTCATTAACTCGTCAAAGAGCATGTTGAAAGGTCGCACAATGCTGCAGTGTTCTGTAATTAAAAATGAAATACAGGTTTCTGATTCTGACGCAGAGAATTTAATTGTTACGGTTGACTGACATTGCACTTATTTGACCTACATTGTCCGGGGTGGAAAAAAATATCATGACTTTTAATTTAAATGTTTCATGACTTTTTCCATATTTTATTTGTCTTGGATATTTCCTAGAACCAGAATGCCGGTAATGCATTGTGACCCACATTTTTTTTTTTTCTCCGATCGTTTTTGTGAAAGGTAAACTTATGTGGTTTTCTAGATTGACCTGTTATGACCTCGTTTCCCAGTCTCGTTTCTAGTTTTTATCGCGTCATTGTTACTCACTTTTCGTAACACGAAGATACGAATGTTAGATAAACATTTCTAAGAGTGATCATATGTGATCCCGATCTTAGTTAAGCTTCCGAGCATAACTGTATCACCCTTGGTTACTACAGCTAGGCATTTGCATGACCCTTAGATGTAACGAAGCTCAAGTGTCGTACACCTACTCTAGAATCGTGCCGTTGTGGTCGAGGGTCGTACCGCCGTGTACGAGCTCCGCATTGCTCTAATGAAATGTCATGGGTCCTCCTAAAGTGGTCAGATGACGAGCTCAGTTTTTTGTAGTTTCCTAAAGACTTTCTGGCCAGTCACTATCATACCCGCTTAGTATTTCCTGACATCACGGGCAGCTAGTAACAACAATCTGGTGGATCGTGTCATTGGGGGCAGAAGATCTCCTCTAATAAGAGTTCTTAGTCAGTGTCTACCTAGAAGGTTTGGAATTTAAGTGGAGTTTTGAGAAATGTGAGTTAGCCCTTATCCCCAAAGGTCGACTCTAGATTTGTTCATATTACTGTACCCATCCTTGTCGTCCAGCAAGCAGGTTGTTCTTATTTTACCATCTTCGTCGAAATACGGCGTCCAGAGTGTTCATACTGTACCTTCCTTGTTGAGGTTACGAATCTATATTTTTCCCGTGTTACCATCTTCGAGGAGCGGCGTCCAGATTGTTCATTTTGTACCGTTGTTGTTGAGATAACTGGTGTATGGATTGTACATACTGTACCATTTTCGTGGTGCAGCCTTTGTATTGAGGAAACCTGGCGATTAGGGGAAAAAAATATGAAAGCCGTTGTTAGACTGCATCAGTTATGGAAATGTTGTGAAGTTGCAAAGTCTGATTGGGCACGACGCCTCACTGCCGTTTCACAACGACTAAGGTCTGTCGTGTATACGTTGAGTGATCGTACTTTGTCGTCCTGCTGGGACCGATGTGCGTTTTCCTGACCCCAGAAGGTGGACGTATGGGTCGAGCTGTAGGACCCCAGCTGATAGGAGTCGCGTTTAATCAAGTCATATGTACTAGTGGTCAAGGAGAATTGTGGACAAGGATATGTTGGTTGTTGTTATTATAGATGTGAGTATTTAACGAGTGTGTGTAGGATTGAGTTGGTAATTGTATTTTTCTGTATGTGTGGGAGAGAGGGAGTGTGTGTGTGTGTGTAGGCAGGAGGGTGGTGGACGTGGGCGTGAGGGAGGCTAGTGGGTGCAGGCGTCTACCAGCTCATGTCTGTGTGACGTGTGGCGGGCGGGCGGGCGGGCGGGATCGATATCGGCCTGGCCCGGGTGTCACCGCCGAGGCTGCTGTTGCAGGAGGCACACGCCCCAAGCAACAACCCTCCACACCCCGTTAGCGGCAGCGGCAGCTGGGGCGTAATGCCAGTGATGGCCGCCCAAAGTGCCGGTGGTCGGGAGGTTTGAGAGCACTCGCGGCAACTGTTGCCAACCGTTTCTAGGGGAATTTGAATTTTAGATGAGGTTCGCCTTCTTCGCCGCCGCTCCTGACGGCGAGAAAGCAAACGACAGGAAGTCTGCGAGTTGGCGGCGGAGGCGGTCGGCAGGGCGCTGCGTCACCGCCACGTCACTGGCGTGATTTCAGGAGTGACGAAGTCGTGACATCATCGACGGCTTGGCCAGTGCTGCAGCAGCAGCAGCCCGCGCGCAGGTGATGGGGTAACGCCAACACACAAAAGCTATGCAGTAGGGCCTGTCACACTGCTTTTGGATGGAAATTGTCTTCGAGTTGGAGTCTAGCCACCCCTACCCCCTATCCCCATTTGAGTTTCACTTCGGAGAATTAGTATCATTGTATTCAGAGTTAAAGAAAAACGCCTGGTCTTAGTTTAGCGAATAAAAGTAAGTGTACTTAGGCTTTGTTTGGGTTTTTGATAAATTGGTTGAGGGAGTATCGCACTGGAGTCATGATATCCTTTTCTTGTCATCCGATTAGCTTGTGAACATGAACGCTTGAAGGTACGTAAGAGTATCCTCACAGGTCCAGAGAAATGTATTGCTTTCTAACTATGTAGGATACATCGAGTTGTGATGGTGTTGTCTGCCGTGAGTTCTCAGTCAACAGTGAGGAGGCAGGTGGCGCCCCTGGCGGTGATGAGGTCGTGGGTGAGGCAGGACGAGGGTGATGGTGCGTGGCGGCCGAGGTTGGGTTCCTCTCCTCTCCTCTCTCTCTCTCCCTCTCTGGTTACTCGTCCTTATTGCAGCTTTGTCTCACTGGCCGTGTTTTCGTGGGAAAGTATAATGGCGTGTGTTTACGCGTAGTGTCGTATTGGTATCGTGGTCAGGGTAGTAAGATCACTTCCATAATGATAGCTCGGCGCCTGATGACTTGCTTGTACTGTAACTAGAACCTCTTGGGGCTGTTTCGGTACGGGAAATTGCCACCCTAATGGTGTTTCGGTTGCGAGATTGCGGACATATTTCTCTGGTAGTGAGATTCTTTTCTTACGAGGGTTGTTATTTTCTTAGTTGCAGTTTGGTGGCGCAGAGTTTGGTTTTCGGCGGACAGCGAGGCTTGGGCCCCATGGCTGCCGGTCGTGGTTGGTTGGCCTTCTCCGCCCTCCATTTATCCTTTTTGCGCTTCCATTCCCCCCTCACTCCGTCCTCTCCTCTATAATTTGTGTAGAAGTATTATTTTTTTTTTTGTTTTATCCTTCGTAGGTTGCATGCTTTCATTATCTCTTATTTTTCCTTCAGTTTCATTAAAGTTGACTTTTTTTGTCTCAGAATGTCTTTGATTCCCCAAAATCCAGCTGTGCGTTTTGTTGAGGACATGCACTCACTACCGTGTTTGTAAACTCGTTATATTTACTCGTGAGAGTGAAAGTTCGAGGGATTCGCCGGCCACTTGGCCACCCAAGAGCCTCTTCTCAGAAGTCCCTGCGATAGGCTGCGGTGGGTGGTTGTGTTTCCCCATGATGTCCAAGTCAAACAGGTTGATGATGAGTGGTTATGTCGTGTGATTCACAGTCTGTTCGGCTGTCCTCTGTTTTTGTCCCTTCGGATTTGGTGCCGTATTTAATGATAATAATAAAAACTATTATTATTATTATTATTATTATTATTATTATTATTATTATTATTATTAAAACAAGAATAGCAGTAATAATAATAATGATACTAATGAAAATGATAGTGCCTAAGAACAGTTCCTAGAATTAATTGCACTCAGAGGCCGAAAATGTAATGTGAAAATACATACAACTTTAACACGGGTTAAA
Organism: Panulirus argus; assembly: GCA_038088735.1. Classification (NCBI taxonomy): domain Eukaryota; kingdom Metazoa; phylum Arthropoda; class Malacostraca; order Decapoda; family Palinuridae; genus Panulirus; species Panulirus argus. The sequence continues at coordinate 8,848 of JAYMFT010392688.1, forward strand.
GGAGGGGTTTGTTCAAGAGACTTTACACGCTTGTGAGTGTGTGTGCGGCTATCCTTGGGCGTGTTCGTCCTTTCTGAGTGTGTGTGGAATATGAGGCGCCCCGTGTGTGTTAGTGTGAGTCATTGTGCCTGGTGTTGAGCATGTGGTTCTCATGTTCGCTCGAGTCTGTGGCTGGCTTGGGGCGTTAGTGTGAGCCAGTGTGTGGTCTCCCGCGTTTGTGGCAGTCAGTGTGATGTCTCCTGCGTTAGAGCGAGTCAGTATGTGATCCTCCACGTTAGTGTGTCAGTGTGGTGTCCTCCACGTTGATATGGGTCAGTGTGTGTGTGTGTGTGTTTTCCCCACGTTACTGTGAGTCAATGTGGGTTGTCTGTGTTAGTGTAGCTAGTGTGGTGTCTCAGACGTTAATGCGAGTCTGTGTGTGTCACCCCACTTTAGTGTGAGTCAGAGTGGTTGTCTTAGGGTGAGTCAGAGTGGTTGTCTATGTTAGTGTGAGTCAGTGTGGCTGGCGGTGCTTTTAGTCGTGGCACCTCGTGTGGGCGGCGTCCGAAAGGGCGAGGTGTTGGTGGCGTCGCTCCTTTTCGTCATCCACCGTATTGTGTTGTTGCTCCGGTATCTTCTCCTGCTGGTGCGGTACTTGGCTGAAACTCTTGGGTGTTGAAACTGTCGTATGGTGGTGTTACCTTGAGGGGCATTTCTTTTGTGTTGTTGCTACCACCACAGTGGTGATGAACATGTTCATCATTTGCAATCCCTGCCACAGTTTCTGATAGTTGTAGTGTTCACCTTAGTTGCTCTTCCGTACCACAGTTTCATTTGGTTCTGGTGTTGGTAGTTGTTCCATCCCTATACCTACCCAGAGAACGAGAGATTTAATGTTGATTCTCCTTATAATGATCGTTGATCGGGCCGCATCGTTAGCTGATGGAATCCTTTGAAGACATGAATTGCGTTGGATTTATTATTATCGTAGTGTTCGTTGTATTTGTTATGTATTGTGTCTGAGTCGCTACGATTTTTCTTTTTGTATGCATTACAAGGAAGCGCTAGCCGCCTGTAGTGCTTAATTTCCCATATACAGAGAAGGTGGAAGAGGTGTAACCCCGTCAGGATTTCCTTGCTGCTGAAGGTCTTTCCAGGTTTCCCGAGGCGTCACGTACGATTTCCTCCCGGGCTGTGAAGCGTGTTGCCCCCCCGAGTTCCATTATTTAGGTGCGCCTCGCTCGCTCGCTCCTTCTCAGTGACTGAGCGACAGTTATGTAAAACTTCCCACACCTGAAGCCCTAAGACGGGGGACGTGTGTGATTCTTGACAGTCTGATGGGAGAAAGAGAGAGAGAGAGGGGGGGGGAGAAAGAGAATCTCTCCCCCTCCCACCCACCCATTGGAGTTTCCCGGCTCGGATTTTTGCGAGGTGTGCTGGCATGGCGTCCGGGCCGCCCACTTTTAAGGACGTCTGACTTTTTAATTTTTAAAAAGATTGGAGAACAGTCGGTGGGAAGTTTTCCTCAAGCGAGATTTGAAAGGCGTTTTTTTTTTTTTTTTTTCGGGGGGGAGACGTGGGAGGGGGGCTTTTTCCAACCGACGGACCCCCATTGGCTGGCCGGAGCCGCTCCGTAGCCACGATAGCGTCCGTGCTTCATCGTACGTTGTCGACCGCGGTATACGTCGCGTCCCCGTCCTTAGGCTAACGTTACGCCGTCGCCCTCGGTTCATGGCACGTTGTCGCTCGTGGAATGTTCTCGTATACGTTGGTAGTGGTACGTCGTCGTCGTCCGTGGCGCCGTGAAGACCAATTTTACGTTGTACGTGTTCGTAATTGGTAAGATTCGTCGGCTCCTATACTGACTGTATTACATGTGTTGAGGACATGAATGTTATTCAGCCGCCCGAGACGGTCAAGAAATCTGGTCGTCATCTCGAGCTGGGGTCCCTACATTCGGGAGATCCTCTCATTGGTGGGAGATTGGGAAACCACTTTGAACACGATGGTATATCGCTTTGTGTCTGACGGCCTAGCCTTTGACATAATCCTTAATGCTCAGGTCACAGGATATATTATACCTGATACACGTACCATCGTGCTCAAGGATTAATAACGTCATGGTTAGGGGTCTTACCGTCTTGCCAAACGGGTCGTAGTCCATTGATGGGCTGTACGTTGGCTGGGGTCCCTTAATTTAGGTAGAGAGGCCCTTAAGATGACTTAAGAAATTTTGATTGACCTAAGAAATTGTCATATTTCATTTGCAAGTTGTTTTTGCATCGCAGAAACTTCTGGTCTTCGTCTTCGCTTTCATAACTATGTCAATATTTTTGCTGCTTTGAGGATTATAAATTTATATTGTTTTTCACAAATTGATAAGTCTTTTTACGCCAGCTTTACCTTTGAAATATCGGGCAAAATTAGTTATGTGACGAATTTACTCGTCGGGTTGGGAATCTTTATCTGTTTTGTGTATTGAGAAGGTCATCTGTGAGGGAAAAGTAATAAGAAATTTGACTCGTTAGAGTTTGAAGGAAAGTTGTAATAGTTTCCCGATAAAAAAAAGGCGAAATACTTTTCAAGGGGGAAAAATGTGGTGTGGGGCGGAGGGTGAAGATATATGCTGGGGAGGCAGGAGACCCCTACAGACGGTCTTGCTTGCTTGCTTACTAATCGTTGGGTGTTTTACCGCACGCTTGCTGACGCCACTCGGAGCGGTAGCGCCTCCTGCTAGCTCAGCGCATATCATTGCTCGTAGGTAGAGGAACGCTCGTAGTTTCAAATGACGGTCATGCATTTCAAATGTACGTGTAAGCACAGATCCACCCAACCTAGCTTTAACATACACACACACACACGTCAGTATATGGGTACCTGGTTTAGGCTGGGGTATACGTGTTTACACACACAAGAGTAAAGACACGGTACATACGGACATACAAGGTTAAGAGACCGGACAACACGAGCAAAAAACTAGCAACACGCAGATAGTAATTACGCTCATCTTTATAGTACATAAGTGGATGAGTAAAATGAGTAGTTGTTACCGGACTCCGTCTGCATGTGGCTGCATCGTTGAGTGAGAAGTCAGTCAGCTCCTGCGAGGCAGGATCATCGCCAGTGGACGTTAAGGAGCTTCTCGCTCCGAAGGGGTTCGTTGTTTCCCTGCTCCTGCTTGCAGTGCAGGCACCTACGAAGCTGCAGGTGCTCCTTAGAATGGATCCTGGGGTAACGTAACTAACTGTCCGTTTATGCTTTTACAACTTGTGCTTATTACTTAACTTGTACTGTACGGGGAGGGAGCTCTGCACAAGTGGGGGCCCCCATCTCGTGTGTGTGTGTGTGTGTGTGTAAAGCGGTAGCTGCGCAGCCTGACGCGTCCATTGTCCGTTTTTTATTCTGTGGCTCCACTCTGGACTCGCAAGGTTTCAAAAGTTGTGAATTGTCCTCCATTGTTTTAAGTCTCTTACCAGTTGTTTCCAGTAAGAGCTTATTCTCCCTCATAGTGTTGGTCATGTGGCAAGTGTTTGACCACTATATTTTATCCTATGCTCATTGCCGTCATTATGTTTGTAATTTTTATGCTCATTGCCGTCATTATGTTTGTAATTTTTCTAAATTTTAACAATGTTTGTCGAGATGTTTTTTCCTCCCTCGTGTTAATGACTGTATGTTTCCTTGATGTACTGTGTATCGCTTCATATTTTCTTTTGTCCGATGTTACCAGCACTTTTCCGAAGTGATGTTTGGCACAATGACGGATTTTAAAAAGCCAGTTGGCAGGACTGGTGATACACTGTTTGCCAAAATGTATTGATCAGTTATTGATATTTTTCTTTCACGCTTACAGGTGCATTCATCTGTCTATAGTTTTTTTCACATTTGGTCAGCTGTATTGATCACAGTATTATGTTTTCACACTTCTTCAGCTGTATTAATTAGTATGTAAATGTTTTTTTTTTTTCTTTACTCTTGATCAACTGTATTGACCAGCATGTAAATTGTTTTCACTCTTGCCCGAGTATATTGATGTTAAATAATTTCACTTTTCCCAAATCATATTAATCATTATGTAATTTTTTTTTGCACTTTCCGTTTTTCATGATATACAGCTAAACTGATCAGCTTATAAATTTTGTCTGCACACACACGCACACGCGCGCGTATGTATTTGATTTAGCCAACGTGAGGTTCCAAGTGCTAGATACGCAGGCCTGTGACACCGAGGCAGCTAAATGTGGATATTTCTAAAGTTGAACGAGGTACGAGAGGGAATGTGGAGCCCGCTCTCTTTTTCCATTCTTTCGGAAGGGAATTTTCACGAAGGAATTCATGGGGAAGATTGTGTAATTGAATTTGGGGTAATAGAAGTGGCGGTATGTATATGTATGTATGTATACCATCATACTTGTATTATTTGCGATGTGTGTTATTATTTTCCTGTTCAGAAAACCCATTTCATCATCACCGCAACGTTTGGCTGCAAAAGCTGTAATCCTCTGTTGGATTTAACCGGTTTTAAGGCGGAGTCGAGAACGTATTCCTTGTATGTCATTTTACGGTCAGAAGGGCAGAGCTGTAGGCGCTCCCTGACTTGAGTAGTTTCTCTCTCGATATGGGAGTGTCGAGTTAGGGGCAGAAACTGGAGATGTTCGGGGTCATTCATAATGTCTGGGTTGGGTCAGGGTGCATTCCTTGGATATCTGAATCCCCCCAGTGACCTCTGGAGAACGAAGCTACGACCCTTGAGCAAGACCAGTACGGGCTCCTGGGTATGGTGACCCTGATCCTTAAGGGTAAAAAGCCGAAGGATCGCACCGCCGTACTCACTGGTCACGCCGTCGTGCTCAAGGGTCGTGCCGTCGTGCTCAAGAGTTGTACCATCGTGCTCAAGGGTCGTGCCATCGATCTCAGGGTCGTACCGTCGTGCTCAAGGGTCGCATCGCCGTGCTCAGGAATCGAGCCGTCGCGCTCGAGGGTTAGCGACGCGTGGGCTGCTTGCAAGGTACGTATGTTTACGCCGAAGGGGGTCGAGCGCGTGGGCGTCGGACGTCTCCTCCGTCGGGAGTCCGAGTGGCGGCGGCTCTGTGGCTCCCCAACATCGGCCTTTTGAGGACGTGGGTGTTGTGGTCCCGGAGAGCACTTGGGGGTGGGATGTTCTATGTTTGCATTATTCGTGTTCAAGATGTTGGGCGATGTTATCGATGGTATTGGGAGTGTGTTATATTTTTATGCTTTTGCGGTGCTGCTGAAGAAAACGTTTCGTCGTTATGTTACTCTGTTGGAGAATGTTCTGTTGTGTATTGATTTTATGAAGAATGTTGGAGGACTTTCTGTCGCGCCGAAGAATGTTTAGTTACACTCGAATATGAATGTTGAAGAAGTAATTTCCGTCGTAATGATGGATATTTAAGTGGTTCTTCATGCCTCTGGATATTGAGGTGCGTTTCTTTTTTAACAGTTTTCCAGTATGAGGTACTAGGTATGTTATTGTATTGCATAAGATGTATTTATGGTGCTGAACGGTTTCTCTGCCTTGTACGAACCTCCCAACCTGCCCTCTTCCTTCCCCTTGGATCTGGGGATGATAAGGCCACCCGCTTCCTTCGGCCGAGAGTTTCATTCGACTCGGAAGGAGCTTCGCTCTTACGGGGGGTTGTGTGTCCATATCGGCACCACCAGGAATGCCTTTTTAGCCCGTTTCTTGTTGTGGGTCATTTTATTCAGTACTTGGAAAGCCTTTAAAGTGAGTCTCCCGTCATTATTGGGTGTTCCAACCTCCTCTTGGCTGGAGTTTGCCCTCGTTGCTCATGTAGGGTCGTTGGGTATGTGTTCTGCCTCACTGCCCTGTCTCCATGTGTATGGTGAGGGGGGGGTTGGGTGAAGCAAGTGTGCTCTGTAAGAATGGTTGAGTGAAGCGGTGATATCCCGCGAGGAGGGTTGTGTGAGGTGAGTGAACGCCGTCAAGAGAGCTGATCGAAGCTAAGTATACTTTCTGAGGAGGGTTTGAGTGAGGTAGTTTTGCTCTGTCAGGAGAGATTAGCGAGGCAAGTGTTACCCTGTGAGCGGAGTTGAGCGAGGCAAGTGCACTCTGTCTGGAGAGTTGAGCGGGGCAAATGGTCTCTGTCGGAAGAGTTGAGTAAGGCAAGTGTACTCAGTGAGGAGTTGAGTAAGGCAAGTGTACCCCGTATTGAGGTAAGTTAGGCAAAAAGTACCTCGTTAGGAGTTTTTTTTTGGGGGTAAATGCATTCTGTGAGAGGAATTTAGCGAGGCAAGCACACGCTGTGAGCAGAGTTGCGCTGGGCAAATGAACCCTGGTAGGAGAGTGGAGCGAGTTCAACTGCTGTATCGATTCTCTCTCTCTCTCTCTCTCTCTCTCTCTCTCTCTCTCTCTCTCTCTCCCCGCCAGTTCCACATCCTGGGTGCCTTGCCTAATTATGTAGTCCAGACGCTGGGAGGGAAATGGTCCCTCCTCACACTCCTCGTAATCCTGCTGGACACATCCAGCCCGCCCTGGTGACTGAGGAGGCCAGCAGTGTGCGGATGCTTACAAAGTTCCTGGCGGCGTAAGGCGCAGTTGTAATAGCGTTTTTAAATGGGTCCGTTTTGTGTGCGGCTTGATTAGACAGGTCGATCAATTCAGGGTGAGGGTGTTTGTAATTACCTGTTTTTACGGCTCAGGGAGAAGATTCTACACTCGTGTGTGTGTGTGTGATTACCTATTTCTTCTGTACGGGAAGGGATTCTGCTCTTGTTGGGGTCCCCTATCTCTTGAATATTCTACACTATCATGCAACTTTTTAGATAACACCTGTAGGCTGTGCACACTTAGAATTTCTTTGCTCGGTTCGTCCCATTCATTCACAGCTCGTATGCTGTAAAAGTGCTCGTTTATTGTCTTGTAACAAGTTCCTTGCTTAATTTTATGTCGTAGTCTCTGGTTCCGTCCACGCTGCCTCCGAAGAACTAACTATTGACGTCATCAAACAGGTTTAAAAAAAGTCACCTTGATCAGGTCCCTGTTTACTCTTCTTTCCTATAAGGCCTCTGAAACACCTCCTTGTGAGTCAGCTCTCTTAATCCTGGTGCCCACTTTGTTACCCCTGTGTGTATGTGTGTGGTTACTATTTATGTGCGACGGGGCAAGAGAGAGAGAGAGAGTTTGTTTTACACTCGTGTAATCCTCGCCTCTTAACCATATATGTATGGACCATGTCTTGACACGTGTGTTTGCACAGGTATCCATCCCCATATCGACCCGTAAGGTTTATGGTGCTAGCTCAAGAAACGTTAACATGGGAGGTGATATTATGATTTGTTTACCATAGGGAATCTATTCACCATTACCTTGCTAGCTAGCCCCGGCCGTCTGTGGTATGCGAGGTATTACTAGCATACTTTGTGTTCGCGTGTCAAATGTGACGTATTTTCTTGTTCAGCTGAGAAAAATAATTTTGTAAGTACATCTTTTACTTGGTGTGAGTTAGCTGAAGGAACACAGCGACGTCCATCACATGGGTCTGTGACGTAGTTGTTCACATAGCATGAGCGTGTACCGTAGGTGTCCCGTCATGTGGGGGATGTACCGAGGCGTGAGAATGTACGTACCTCAGCGTTCCGTGTGGTTGAGCCGGTCGTGGTACGTTCTCGGCTGCCGGTAAAAGTAAAGATGATGTCCGCAGCTTTGGACAGAGGCGGGTTGGAACCTGTATGGGCGGTGTGTGTGTGTGTGTGTGTGTGTGTTTATGGGTTCAAGGATTCGTGGTGTGGTAAGCGAGAGAATAGGTGTGTGGGTGAGTACAAAGTGCATTGTATGTATGTGTGCTAATGATGATTGTGGTAGTGATGATAATAATGATATACAATTTGTTGGATAAACAAAGCAGCCAAAGGCTGAACATTTATGAGAAATATTTACAATACAGTATCTGGGGATACTGTGGGCACTAAATAGAGTCCTTAATTATGTATTAGAAGGTAGTTAAGATGTTCATATTGGTTGGGAGCTGGGATGGGCACGGTTCGGTTGTGCTGCCGAACTGCAGCCGTGAGGCGAGGGATCTCTGTTGGCAGGAGGTGACGGTGGCGGGAATGGCGTTGCAGCCTCTCCCCCAGCTTGGATGAGGCCTTCGTGATGGTAGGAGAGATAGAGTCGGGAAGGGCCAGTGTGTGTCTGGCGCATCTCAACAGGTGGTGTAAGAGGGACCAGGGATGACATTGCATTGACCTTGTGTGCACCTTTTCGGGAAGCTCCTGTTGTGTGTGGTGGATAGGGAGGAAGACCAGGCGGGGGGAAGAGGCGTTTGGGAAGAATGGAAAGTTTTGTAGGACGTTCTTGAGTTCAGGTGCAGGCCACCCACGTCCCCTTCAGTCTACGGAGACCGTAGAGAGAGAGAGAGAGAGAGAGAGAGAGAGAGAGAGACGAGAGCCGGAGGATCTGGTGATGGTGATGTGTTCCCTCCAGCTTAGCTTATCGTCCAATGTGACGCCAAGAAGCTTGATGGACTGAGTGAACAGCCTGGAGGGGGAAGGGAGGGGGGGTGGGACTGGGGCCTTAAATGAGAGAGGAGAGGAGGAGGGGGGGGGGTGTGCCGACGTGCATAACCCTGGTCTTGGGTTGGTTGATGGTGACGTGTCGTGGTTGGCTTTGGTCCAGCTGCGGAGAGGTTGTTAAGGGCCAGTGTCGTCAGGAGAGCAGACGCCAGTAGTGTGGTAGACTAGTAGAGTCGTCAGCAACGGACTTCCATCGACCAAGTGCATCCATCCGCTGGGGGGGGGGGTGTCGTTTATGAGGAGGAAGATGAAACACAAGGGTCCTGTGTTACCCCGCGGGACGCCGCAGGTGAGGGACTGGAAGGTGTGTGTGTGTGACTGTGTGTGTGTGTGTGTGTGTGTGTGTGCGTGCGTGCGTGCGTGCGAGTGCGCGCGCTTGAAGAGTGTGGGTGACATGCCGATAAGTAGATGTGAAAGTGCGTGTCGAATGTGGGTGCCCACGGTCTGTGAGTGAGTGCGTGGCTAGCATGGGTAGACAGACGCATGGCTGATGAAGAGGTATGTGGGTGGTTGTTGACTGTGGGCAACCTGCTGTGCTGTGAGTGCGTTGGAGGCCCCGGCCCTCGGGATGGCGCTGCGTGGTTTGTCAGACTGTGGTGGGAAGGTGGTGTTGTAGGAAGGCTTGGTCACCATGCGTGGTAGGTCTGTGTGTGACGAGCCCCAGGTAAGGGTAAGGGTAAGGCTCCTCGGGTTTGGCAGTGGGTTGGTTAAGGTGGGGTTCAGGTGAGTGTGAAGATCTCTCGTGTGTGACCGACATTTCAAGAGTACGGGAGTCCAGGAGAGGGGCTTTGGCGGCTGGCTGGGGGACTGAATGGGGAAGAGACGGAGGGAGGAAGAGATCATTGGGGGGGGGGGAGTGGGTGCAGGAGGAGGAGGAGGGTTGTCTATGGGAGATGGGGATAGAGTGTCAGTGGGAAGAGAGGTCACTGGGGGAACGGTTGAGTTGATGAGGGAGATGGAAACGGGTTGAGTGGGAGCAACTGAAGACGAGACGAATGGCATTGGTTATGGGGTCGACGTTACCTGACACACTCACACGCACACCCCTGCGTCTGTCATGTGTACCCCCGTCACTCTGTGGAGGTGAGGTGCGTCAGGTGCGACAGGGACTTCTGGCGCGTTAGTCTGGGTGGTGTCTGTGGGTGCGTTAGTCTGTGTCGCGCGTCCTGGAGGCAGTCGTTTACCGTGTGGGGGGAAAATTGAACGGCAGCCGCCGTGACTCACTCAGCCGGCGCGCGAGGCGGTGGCAGGAACGTGCGGTAGGTGGAAGGAGAGCGAGTGTAGGTGGGGAAGTGTGTGTTAGGTGGGAGGAATGTAGGTGGGAGAAGGAGTGCACGTGGTGCTCCCGTGGAGGAGGGATAAAGGCCCATCTCTGTGGAGGGAACGGAGGAGGGCGTGCTTTGGAGTGGAGGGTACGTCTTAAAGACGTCATATTGATTAGGCCTGCGGGACGCGGACTCCAACAGCCCGGTGGACCGACGGACCAGCCCAGCTGCTTGCACTCAGCCCGATGTGCTGGGGGTAGACGACCTCCGGACACACGTTAAGGTAAACGTAAGGTAGATTTTGCGGGGAGGGGAAGTACCCTGAAGGGAGGGTGTGGCGAGAGATGCAAGTGTCACTGAGGGAGGGAAGAACCGTAAAGGGTGGGTGTGGTGAGGGAGGGAAGTGTCGTAGAGGGAGCGGAGAGAGGTTCTGGTGAGGAGAATGTTTATGCTGCAGGTGTTGACTGACCAGGAGGCGTTGTTGTTTTTGTTGCTGTTGTATGACCTTCGTGTGGGAATCTGGTCTGGAACGGAGAGTGCTGGAAAGGGTCACAGTGTCCTGTGGATGATCTTGGCCAGCCGGTTAGAGAGAAGGAGCGGGAGGAGGGAGGGTGAAGGAGAGGGAGAGAGGGAGCACTCCGGTGATGCGGTGGGGCGCCGTGTGAGTCACGGGTCACTGGGAAAGAGAGACGTAGAACGAAAGGTCACTTGGGGGTCAGAGTGTGTGGCACTGAAGGAGCAAAGGGGTCATATTTGGAGTATGTTGATGGCACAACCAGGCCTCCCTATGAACTCGCGTTAACCACCTTTTATCACGCTATTGCTGGCGATATAGCGCGCATATATATATATATATATATATATATATATCTATATATATCTATATATTTTTTTTTTTTTTTTTTTTTTTTTT
>JAYMFT010392699.1:0-19560 GCA_038088735.1 Panulirus argus
CGCCGCAATGTTGGTTCACTTTCCCTTTTCTATAGGTATTACTTTGGCTTTTGCTCCCGAGAGCTGGCTGCTTCTGTACCCCCACCACTAGCTAGACCACGCAGTTCTCGGCAAGCTGCTGCGTCACATGATTACTATGTGGCCGTTGCCAACTCAAGAGTGGGCCCTTTTGATAACCGTTTCTTGCCCTACACGTTGAAGCTTTGGAACTCCCTATCCTCTAATGTCTTTCCCAACAACTGGCACATTTTAAAAGACAAATTCTTAACTTCATTCAAAGTACGTAAATACTTTCCCTTGCTTCTTCTTTTTTTCCCCTTTCATAATCCTCTCTAAATTCCAATTAAGGCCCGGTCTAGATGTGGACTTTTGTCCGTGACTGGAGCCTCCAACGTAAAAATATAAAAGACAGTAAACTTAAACCAATCTTACTAAGATCCAGAACCTCAAGGTACACATCCCAATCCATGCGTAAAGGCCTTCCAAACCTACTCAAATGGAAGACAACTATGCACATGGGTTACTTCAACTGCTTCTGGGCGAAGAAGGAAAGGTATTCGTGAACTTTCACCACGTAAGACAGCAGCCGTAATATATCCTGTCCCATGAGAAATTAACCTCACTCACATCTCGGTTCCATCCTTTCCCCGAAAGCCTCGGCTCAGGTCACAATATTAACCGCAGCAAAATCTTTCGTACTTCAGACGACGTGAAATCATCACAAGCACATCCGCCTCTCATCATCATAATATCATGGAAGAAGAACCACACACCGCTAACGGCATCAGTAGATACCACGATGTAGTTGCCCCACTCAGGCTGGGCTCTATATAGATACTCAAGGGAGTTTCCCCCTCCTGCAGACAATGACCAAAGGAAATGTAAACACTGTCGGAGGAATTACTCTCACATCCATTAACATTACGTACAAGACTTGTAACATTAGTTAATTCAGAGACAATTCCTACCAAACGTTACAAGCTATGTGTAAGCACTTCAACAGCAACAATTTCATACCTCCAATTCTTTAAAGGTATTCTTGCCTCGCCTACTATAAATAGTTCATTTATTAATATAACCTTTCCTGCATAATGCAATCACTGTTGCTCAGCCGCTGTAAAAAGCTCAATTCAACCTGTCACTCATGTAATGAGGCTAAGTCCCTGGAGCTTGTGGGTACACTATGTGTGCTCTATTGCACCGACGACACTGGATGGGGGAGGAGAACACAATAAAATTCTCAGCTTTGGCGATAAAAATCTGCAAAAATCAGCAGATTATGAAAATTAAGTAATCTCAAGAGATACATCATAAATTCAATACTCCCGATAAGCCAGGCAGGGTCCATCAGACTCTGCATATATATATATATATACTGCAAAATGTGAGACATATGGGGACATGCTGTGAATCGCTGACCACAGCAAAATCTGAATACGCAAACAGACCTCCAGCCACATTATATATATATACTGGAAGCCTATGTGAAACCTTGAGTATATATATATATATATATATATATATATTCCAGGCCGTGAAACAGCTGGAGGGTTCTGGGAGGTATTACCAGGAGAGGCCCAGGGCCCCTGTGGGGGAGTGGCTCTACACCTGGGGCACGCCACTGCCCACTGTCCAGGATCCAGGCTTCGAGGTGGGCAAATTCTAGCCAGTCCAATTACCCGGGTGGTATCTGTGCAATTAGTTAGTGACGAGGTAATTAAGAAAGCGATTAACTGGCGTCACCGGCATCATGCCGACGAATGCAATTATTCTCGCCCGCTAATGAAACACAATACCATACGCAAATGATGCGTCCGGGGTCACTGGGAAATTGGAATCCATACGAGGGATTCCAGTCCCTCGCCCTGATGCCCCCGGCATTTGTATCACGCTACATAATTCTCTGCTTTGGGAGGAGACGAACGCGTTCGCATGCACCGGCGATCGCTTCCCCAACATCCCTTCCCAAGGCCAAATCCAGCGGGAACGCCGATCAGAGACACATTGCCTCCAACAACATCCCAAATCCCGTCAGTTACATTCAAATTGTATACGTCTTGCGCCGTCCGGGGGAATCCTCCTCCACCATCACCTCCAACACTCCCAAGCGCTCATTCTCCCACTTATCCCGACACCCTCCCCCAGCACCAGCTGCCGGAGACACACACACACACACACACGCCGTCAGTAGCTTCACCACCTGCTGCCAAATGCTTGCGGATTGAGGTGCGGGTCTTTGGGTGGGCTGCTGGGGGGGAGGGGTGGTAAGCCAGGGCCCGGGGGGGGGGGGGACTGCACTGTGGTAGGCTGGGGTGATGGGGGGGAGGGGACGGGCAGGTCGCCCAGCGGCAGGGCGGTAACACGGCAATGTCGTCTGTGGACTGAGGGAGGATAAAAGGAGATGACGTGACGCTCCTGCCGGTAGGGGTAGCGGGTTCTCCAAGAACCCTGGGTGGCAGAGTATCAACAGGTCAGGTCACTGAGTGGCTGGGTCAGTCGCGAGGCAGGGATGAGGCCAGCAGGGCAGCGAGAGAGAGAGAGAGAGAGAGAGAGAGAGGCACGTCATCTACGAGGCCACACAGCGTCAAGGGGACATGACAGACGTCGGAGGCTTGGTAGGGGAAGCATGACACACGGTAGCAGGGGTGGCAAAGCGGTAAAGAAAGCAAAGGTGACAGGAGCATCAGGGGAGGCAAGGCAAGCCAGCCTCCTGCAAGGCCAGGAGCTAGACGATGAGCTCCCTCCCTCCCTCCCTCCCTCCTTATCTGGCCACACTTATCTAGAGCAGCTGCAATAAAACCGTAATGTCAAATAAATGTCTTCATAAGTTGCGGTAATCAGATGCACTTTAAAGGGCCGGCCAACCACGGGAGAGGACGGGCGCACTAGATAACAATAGCAACTCCACCGCGACGTCTCAGACGTCTTCATGAATGAAACAAGCCTCCAACACTACTCCCCCACCACCACCGCTTCCCCATCACACACACACACACACATACCGACAACAACACGCCTCCGACAATGGCATGATAATCTCTCCCCGACACAAGTCAACAATTCTGAATTTTGATTAAGCTGTTCCTGCACGCTCAAGAGGAGCGAGCCCTCCACCAAGGACCAGTCAAAGCCTATCCGCTGTGACACCAAGCCGACCTCGATCGCCTGCCTCGAAACCACTTAGGGTCAAATGACGCCGGACAAGGTGTCGGTGGCTTGACCCCCTCGTATATACCTCACCATCTCACTCGGCAAATAGTATCTTTCCTCATAATCGGCAGGGGCCAACGAGCGGCGTGGGACGGGGCTGGTTGGCTCCGCCCCTCGTTATCAAGACTAATGGGTAGGTAACGAGTTGTCTCATTAAGAGCCAGGAGCGTTATCTGCCGATACCGTGTCTGTCGGACCCCTGAACCCCGGCACCCACAAGACAACCTCTTATAAAAACATAATCAACATCGATTTCCACCTCGGGAGACGTTATCGGCCATCGGCTGTTGGTGCTTAACACACACCGGCGGAGGGCATGGGGAGCAGCAGACGTGATAATAGGGTGGCACAGGTTGGGCCACAACACCTTACCTTGCCTGCCACCACCCACACCACGAGGGCAGCTACGGGAGCGCCCTTATCCACTCCCGAAGGGGTTCACGTCGTCCTTGCTTTTCGGATTCCTACGCACGTCCAATTTGGTGTGAGCGGTTCTCGTCCATGTCCTCGTCTTCCCTGACGTCGACAATTCCACGCACCGCAGGCCCCCACCACACTTATGTAGGAGCGACTGTCGTGTTTACTACGACCGTACCTCCTTCAGGAGGGCGCGTGTATAGCCAGACAGGAGCTCATCATGCTCCCTGCCACCACTGCACGTCAGGGCCAACAGACAACCCGTGCTTTAGGGCCAGGACGAACCTCCCCTCATCCAACAGTAGTTCTCGTAAGCCCTTCGCGATAAGTTATTTCACTACCTACGCTACGGCAGTCTCTGTGATCCATAAGGACCTATCATGCAATGGGTATGTCACATAAAATACAGTACCCCTGTACGCATCCATCTCATGGGCGGTTTCGACACAGTAGCTTCGCCCTACTCCCATTGCATGAGCTACCCTCCCCACACCCCCAAACATCCCCCCTCCCAGAGTCTAAATAGCCCCGTAGCAATCAAGCAACATTCCACCCCAACGGTAGCTGACGGAGAGGCCAAATGATGATGATGTCACCGGCCGATAAAGGTGGTGCAGCGGTCAGTCGAAGGCGGTGTAGGGGTCGTGGCCGTTGTAGAGGTCCAGAGAGCATGTTTACTCCCCCACCCTTTCTCCTCCTCCTCCCCACCAGCTCCCGTCGCCAATAAACACTATGGACAAGACTTAAACGTCAATAAAAGCCTCTGGGTCTCGGGGCGGGACTGGTCGATGAAGATATCCCCGGGAGACGAACAAGTTTACCCCCCTCCGATTGGCCGTGAGGGGGTGGGGGAGGGGGAAGGTGGGGGGTGTGTGTGGTGGCGTCCCCACATAACTCGCCTGCGACAACCTCCCCGACGAAGGGGATGGCAGAACGAACAAGCTCTGGGCGGCCGGGAGAGTTCGCCGCCGGGGCGATGGAATTTATCACGGCCCGATTAACTACTGTTAATCTAACACGAGCGTCTGGAAGGAGATATGGGGGTGGGAGGGGCGACGGGGAGCCCCAGCAGCAGCGGCAGCGGTGGAATGGAGTCGGGGGCATCGACTGGGGTCTTCGTGATGTGGAGGGAGGAGGGTGGAAGGTCTTAGGCGTGGCTGCCTCAGACCCACTACCGTGGATGACATACGGCCGACCCAGATGGTATCGCCTCCTCCGCTGGTTATACCATTACGACACGATGGTATCTGGGGCCCTTCGCGAAGGTACCCGCTGCTATGAACCACCGCTGCGTCAATTGCGTAATGTTTATAACACCTTACGTGGCCCACACATATGCTGTACCACCGCGGTATCCCATACTCCCCAAGTAAAAAACGCAGGGCAAGATAAGGCGACAGGCCCAGCTGTGGGGGTAGAAGAAGACCTCCCAAAACATCGTAAGGTATACGCAAGGTAAGGTAAGGTCCCAGACCCCAGCTGTGGGGGTAGGAGAAGACCTCCCAAACCATCGTAAGGTATAAGTAAGGTAAGGTAAGGTCCCAGACCCCAGCTGTGGGGGTAGGAGAAGACCTCCCAAACCATCGTAAGGTATATGCAAGGTAAGGTAAGGTCCCAGACCCCAGCTGTGGGGGTAGGAGAAGACCTCCCAAACCATCGCAAAACACAGAAGTATGGAAAAGTAAGGTACACTTACCAAAGACCCTTGACAATGCCCGGACCTTTCACCAGACACCTTCTTAAACCCTATATTACTAGGTAACTCCAGCAAGGTCGATCTGACAACGATAAGGTTACACAATGGAGGGCCAACGAGGTGGTTGGGGGAGAGGGGGGGGGGGCAGAATAGTGGGTGCGTGGGGGGTGGGGGAGGGAAGGGTACCGGAAGGCTACTGCCTCGTTAAGGGGAGGGGGGACGGGGCGGGAGGGGTTGTGCTGCCCCCAGCCAGCTGGCCCTGGCCATATACGCTTATCGCAAGCATGCACTTCCATTGTGGCCCTCACGCTGCAAACCTTCCCCCCTCCCTCTTGCTCCAGCTTTCCTGGTTCTGGGGGTCGGATTCGCCCGCATATCTCGCGCCACTTTTTACGGTCGTGAACAGGTTGTTTTATGCCGCGGCCGCGGCCCGCCACCGCATGATGAGGAACCGCATGCAGATGTAGATGGCGAGGGGCGATAGACCAGGGGCGAGTGTGTTAACCAGAGATTGTCATCGTTTGGAATTATGGAAATGGTGATGAGAATTGAGCACGACGCCAGCGAGGGACGGCGGGAAGACATGGACAGTAAAAGCGAGGGGACCACGAGCCTGCCGTTAAGGACCACTTGCAACCGAGTCATCGACCGTGGCCACGGGAGCCAAAGGGAAGACATTCCCCTGATGGGTCGAGCACAACAACAACAAAAAAAATTCCACCAACATACCCCTCCCCCCTCCGTCTTCTTTCCCTAAATCCCGGATACTCCACATTTTCTGTTGGTTCCCGCCACCCGTGCGCTACATAGAACGCGTGAGACATGAACTTCCTGGCAAGGCTGCACGCACAGCTGCACGGCAGCTAAAGAAGCTAAATAAGCTACGTTAAATACGTTCAGAGGACGGAAAACAAGATGGGAGGATCCTCGAGTCTGGAAGGGATGACGAAGACTGAGTGCCCAAGAGGACGAGATTTTGACGAGGAGAAGAAGGTGATTATGACGATGACGGGGTGGGAAAGGACGATAACAGGATGTTGGCAAGGCCGAGAACGGTGGCGAGGGCTGGGATGTGGGAATGAGAACCCGGCCTCCGACTGTCACAACACGGTTCGACCTCAGTAGGTGACCAGATCAGCATCGCGTCACCTAGGACAGTTGCACGGCACACCTTACGATTCGTTCCCCCTATCCACCTACCCACTGGGGATAGTCTGGTTGTGGGTGGGGGGACAGAGGAGACATGAATGTCTAAGTAACCTACCTTGGGGATTGGGAAGACGTTAAGTGTCTGGAACCCCACCTTGCTTTAAGATACATTCCTCCCATCCAACTGCCTCCTGGGGATAGTCCAAACAGAAGTGGGGATAGAGGGGACTGTCTGTGAAACCCCCCTTGGTTCAAGGTGGAGGCTGGAAGAGCACGGGGTTAGTGCATGTATAACGAGAATAGATGAGAGACAGGTGGTATGTAAATAGGGTTGATCGAGATGCCTTGTGGAAGGTCTTAAGAATATATGGCGTGGGAGGAAAGCTGCTTGAAGCAGTGAGAAGTTTTTATCGAGGGTGTATGGCGTGCGTACGATAGGAAGAGAAGAAAATAAAGATGATGATATAAAAGAACAGTTTATTGAATTCATGCAGCCATTCGGCTGAAAACTGACAGATGAGGAATTACATAATTGGTGAGTCATAACAGTAATTAGTTAATCAAACACTGCAGAACTTAAGATCAAGGTGGGACTGCATACTTCTACGCTTTGGATAAGCACGTACGTCCGTCAGGCGACCACCCTCTGACCCCTGACGAAATCTATGGATTGACTGTGGTCGGCTGGGTCACTACTCCGACGGTCAGGGGGCCTTATTAGTTCACTGGTAGGGTTTCTAATCAAATTCATTGGGAGCAGACAATCTTGTGTAGACGGTAGGTCCACCCAGGCGTAGTCGAAGTATCATGCTGGCGTGTGTGTGTGTGTGTGTGTGTGTGTGTGTGTGTGTGTGTGGGTGTGTGTGTGTGTGTGTGCCTGGTCTGGTCATTCACCCTAACCAGAAGCTAACCGTAAGAGAGTGAATTTCTTCACGTAAACCAACTACGGTACACAGGGAGAGACGGTGCGACTGATGAGGGCGTACCATACACGGTGTGCCTTGTGGGAGGGTACAGAAGAATTCCTCAGCGCCTCCCTCGTCGGACTCCCGGTGCCACAAGAGATCTATCGGCTAATGTATTCACGGTGATGCGCTCTGAACATTAATGCATGACCCTTGAAGCACGACAAAACGACCTCTGAAGACGATACGCTGGCGCCGTCTCCGATTTGACCCTTAAAGGTCAGGTCAGAGGGTAAGCCATCACGCTCAAGAATCGCACTGTCGTGGGCAAGGTGAAAACTTTCTAGATATTCACATTTCTCCACAACACGAAATATATTTCAAAACACTAGTCTTGCGCGCGACACGTCTGGTCTATTATCCCAGTCCTCCCGAACAAGTCAATTCTGTAGTTCAACAGTCGTCTCAGTCCTCGTAAAACAAGTCAATAATGTAGTTTAACAAGCGTTAACGAAACACTTAGACGTCGCGCATTATCTAGACATATATGTAACAATTATACATCAGTATTATCCAGAAAGGCAAGAGCTCTGTATACCACAGGAGAATTCATCCCAAATCTGCACAGACTAAAGACTCCCGAGTCCTTCATTGCGATGGTTCCTGTCATGGGCAAAAATCCTCGTCGAGGCCAGGCCTTAAAATATATATAAAAAAAAAGTGGTGTTCAAAAAGTGAGGGCAGAAGAGAAAAATAATCGAAGTGTTTCGGAGGAAGCGGAGACCCTGCCTAGATTTTTGGACCCCACAACTGTTAGAGACCCCACGAGATGGTAAAGAATTCGAGTTGGGTTCGGGTGTGCGGCCGTGGCAGGGAGAGAGAGAGAGGTTTCACTTACCACAGCTGGTTTCCGGCTACCACTGGCGAGGCCCACCTTTCCCTCTGACCACCACCACCACCACCACTACCACACACCGTACTGCCACCACACAGCAGCAGCAGCTGCTGCTCTGGTGGTTTCACTATGCCGAAACTACGACCACCCAAAGCCACCAGGCGTTTCCTTAACCCACACCCAATCAAAATACGCCACCACAATACTCTGCCTCCGTACAAATCTCCAAATTTCCATCCTCCTTTCCTTCAAAGGCGAACGGGTGCCGCCGACCATTTCCGCAAGCCTGACCCGCCGTCACCGACGCAAGCGGTCGCAGGTCCAGGGGTCGTGGGAGGGTCAGGTCAGGTGCGTCCCGTCAGCCTGCGCGTCGCGCACAAGACATGAATCAATTACGGCTCGCCCTCGAGTACAGGCTACCGCCCGGCAAACCCAGCCATCGCCCCATTACCCGAACCGCTCACAAAATCCGGCCCCAGAATACAAGATAAAGGGAACACGTCCGCATGGCTCCGGGCTGGAACCCCCCTTAATATCATCATCAAGAGGGAAGGACATTCATGCGGGACTCCCCGCGGCCACGACATGAGAATAGTAATCAATAAATAATGGAGGTAACAAGCCGGCCTGCCCCCTCCTCATCATCATGCCATGCAAATATGCAAATTGAACACCATGCCGGAAACCTGTGACGGTGTTGGAGAGGAGGAGGAGGAGGAGGGAGGGAGGGGGCGGTGGTGGTGGAGAGTTGGGGGAATGGTGGTGGTGTTGTCGAACGAGGGAGGGTGGTCGTGCAGGACGGAAGCAAGAGTGCAAGGTGGGGAAAAGATAGATGGAAAGTGTGTCTTCGAGGATGGTAATGTGAAGGAAGGTGGGGTCAAGGATGGCAAAGGTGGAAGATGAGGGAGAGAGGGATAAGACGAGGATGGCGGAGGGAGAGGCAGTGGAGGACGAGGGGGTGGAGACAAGGGTGGAACAGATGTCCATCGGCAACGTATGGAGGGGAGGGACACCACTTCGACAGCGGCTGTTGGAACTGCGGTCAGAGGAGGTAGATGGTGCACGAGATACATAGAGAGGGGGAGAGAGAGAGAGAAAGTGATAAATGGACACAGAAGGGACGGGGGAATGTCAAAGAGGAGGAGGAAGGGGAGGAGGGAGAAAGATGGGAAGAGGAGACGGTAGAGGGAGGAGAGGTGGGGCGCAAGGGAAGAGACGAAGTGGATGTTGTGTGGACGTCAGAGACGAGTGAGACAGGTAACGAAGATGAATGGTTCACTCCAAAACCAGCCTGGAGAGAGAGAGAGAGAGAGAGAGAGAGTGTCTGGTGGTGGTGGTGGTGGCGGCGGTGTGGTGGGGAGGGCTTCAGTGAAGGAACGCAACGACAGCAGCGCAGCAGCAGCTGTGAATTCACCACAGGTACAGAGAATGACGGGAGTCGACGGCGGTGGAGCTCTAGAAGGAGGAGGAGGAGGGAGGAGGGAGGGGGGGGTGGGGGTAAGGCGCGGAGGGGAGGGGGAGGAATACGTGGAGAGAGGGGGTGGAGGGGGAGACCCGGTGGCCCGCGAGGGCCAATCATGCGTAATACGGCCAATTTGTGGCCATGCGGGCTGCGGGGGCCGTTACCTGCCGTGCGTGGCCTCTGGGGAGGGATTTCAATGCGCTCCTGCTGGTGAGCTCAGCCCTGGCGCACGAAACCATCCTGGCGCATTACCAGCGCACCACATCCCCCCTAGCGCATTAGCGGCGCACGAAACCTCCCTGGCGCATTCCATTATGCGTCAGCTCTCGTGTTCTGCTCAACCCGCACTAGTTTCCCCTAATGAGACAATACCAAGTGACCCGCCACCCGGCAAGAGGGCTGTTGGCATTCCCTCATCACGTATGCAAATGGATTCCCGACTCCCACGTGTAGCATCAAGAAATATCACAACACAACGTCGCCATCTTGCCAGCGAACAAACACTGTAGTCGGAGTGTTCTAATAATAACCGACCAAGCCAATCACGGGCCTTAATCTCATGCATAATCATGAGAACCATTCAACCAGCGACCAGCCGGCTGGCTTGCTACCTGCAACTCTTTCACAAACCAGGTACATTAGAGCCTACCCAAATCAGGTACGTTCATCTTAACAAGCCAGGTACATCCACCTCATCAAGCCAGGTATATTCACCTTGCTACACCAGGTATAATCACCTCACCAAGTCAGGTATATTCACCTCACCCAACCAGGTATAATCACCTCACCCAACCAGGTATAATCACCTCAACAAGCCAGGTATATTCACCTTACTACCCAGGTATAATCATCTCACCAAGTCACGTATATTCACCTCACCCAACCAGGTATAATCACCTCAACAAGCCAGGTATATTCACCTTACTACCCAGGTATAATCACCTCACCCAACCAGGTATAATCACCTCAATAAGCCAGGTATATTCACCTTACTACCCAGGTACAATCCCCTCCACATCAATATTGATCTAGTAATGTTCTGATGCTTTATTTCTTTTCCTCTGAACACCAATCGTCTGTCAGTCACGTATACTCAAGCTCTCTACAACACGCTAATGATAATAAACTTCGGCCCTTGGATCTATCTCGACAGAGTCCTCGGGCAAACTGTAGTAACACATAAAAAATACCAGTTTCAACATCCTTCTGCTACGGCTGCCTTCCCTTGCAAGAGGTTCAGTAAACATCTTTATCATCTTCAGTGACAATACGCACTCTTTGCCTACAGAGAAGTATCTTTAAGGACTGATCTAACTGCAGTTACTAAAAGTCTCCTGCGGTGGTGTAAGAATCCCTTCGGTGGCCCACAGATCTTCTGGTGGAGCAACTGGAGAGAAGCAGCGCCCTTTCCATGTGGGAAACCTGCTCCTGACGGCGGACTCTGACGTCCACGCCAGATGGTTCCCCTTCATCCACTCCTGGCAAGCTACCTCCCACTTCACTCCTACACCTCCCACTCCTACATCATCCACCGCTCCCATATACTAACAAACCCCTCGCTAACACCACCTTCACCCAATAGTCCACCTGTCTTGAATCTAACATTTTCGCACGAACCTTCTCATCCACCCAAAACTAGATTCTTAGAGCGTCCACATTTCCCATGGAACTGATATTACTCTGTCGACCTCGAGTGAATTCTCCGTCAGTACACAGAGGAACACAAAGGGATTCGAACCGCAACAAACAGACTAGTGGGTCCTTTAACGAGGCTGTTTGAGATAGTGGAGGAGACCATTTATCTCCACACTCCACTTGCATGATAATTCCCTCTGCTTTAAGCTATTCCACCAACGACTCTGCGAACGGCTTCACTATCAATATCACACAAATACATCATCTACACCTCTGCCTACCTACCTCGCACCTAAACTACACATCATATGCATCCCCAATTCTTCTCTTCATTCGCAAAATAAAGACTTATTTCTCCTTATCTCCGCAAATCAACAAACAACGTATTACTGACAGGGCGCAGAACGGACGGGAAGTATTCACACAGAGGACAAATCTCACTGGAGATCAGATATTTCTTAAATCAGAACAAATTATTCGTGTCTGAAACTGGCGTCCCACAAGGGGTCCGCCCGCCTGCCCTGACACCTCCCAATTTGTTTCGGTTCTAAAAATCTTTTGATCGCTAGGCAGGTGCTGCTGCTGCCGCTGCTGGTGGTGGTGGTACCGCCGCCCACGACAGATAGCATTCTCAACAGCATCTTACTCATATATTCATCTCTCGTCTCGTCTATTCACGTCTTTCTACTCACCCGTCCTCTGTACCTCTTTCCCCTAAATTTCTCCTGGGTCTCTTACTCTTCCTTCCACCTTCCCCACTCCTCTTCCTCCTTCCCTTTCCATCCCTCCCTCACTGCCGTACTTCCACCAGCTGCTACACCTCCCGTCCCCCAGGCTGGGCTGGGCCGCTACCAGAATGACACACGGCCGCGGAGGAGGCCGTTCCCCACGTACTAAATTGCCTGATTACCCAAGATTCTCGTCTGCCCACCACAGCAGCCCACTCTCCTTAGCCTCCCCTCCCACCTCCCTCTCCCTAACCTACCTTTCACCCTCGCCGGCATAGCTCAGCATTAAAGCTTTTCTCCCTCGCCAACCGCCCTCCCACACTTCGCAGTCCCTCTCTTCCAGCTTTCAAAAGCCTCAAGCGTTTTTAAATCTCGTTTTCTCTCGGCCACTCTTTCACTTTATCCTTCTCCCTTTCTCTCAATCTCTCTCTCTCTCTCTCTCTCTCTCTCTCCCTCCCTCTCTCTCTTACAGGTCCACTAGCTTTAAAGTCAGTGTCACAGTTTATCTTCAAGCCATTCCTCTCCTTCCCAGTCGGCCCTACACTGACCATCACATAGTCTTGTCGTTTTTTTTTTCTTTTTTCCAATCGGTTCTCTCATCTAATCTCCCCCTTCGATCTTAAACAGTCGACAGTCTCTTAATTTCAGGTCCGAAGGCAGCCTGGCAAGCCGAGGCCGTCCAATCGTAAAGGTATTTACGTGATTCTCTTTTTCTTTTTTCACAAATGACGTAAAACTACGTTCCTCAGGAAATCCATGCTTCCCGGGTGAGGGCCTTGATCTCCCAGGCTATTTGGTGCAGCAGAACCTCATCTAACATATGCTGGGCCGCCTGGCTGCTCTGTCATACCCTGCAAGGTAACATCGGACGCACCAACAACAAAGTAAATGATAATAGTTCGTATACAATCAGCCTTTAAGACTTCTTTTTTCTTCACAGTGGTTCAAGCGTTTTCCCCCACTGTGTAAACTACCGTAATCTCCTTACTTACAACCCGGATACCAACGTGACTTCCTCACTTATGCTCACTTAATGCCTCAAGCTACCGACGGCACATCAATCTGCTCAAGTGTCAGGTAGGAACAGGAGCAGTCAATCCACTTATAGAGCAGGATGGCTTAAAGTCCCTATATACCCAGTCCTCTAAGGCTCCAAGGGCCTTTGCCTCGTATTTCTTACCAGTTCATATCTTATCCATATATACATTTCCTGAGCACCTTTCGTTTTTTCCGTATCTCCTCCTCATATTCTCCACGCCCTATTCTCCCTCTTTTCTTGAGTTCGATTTTCCCTTTTTCTTCCCCTCCCCTCACCCCCATCAGCCGCCTCCTCCCCTACTCACTACTTTAAACTTACACTTTACGACGATCATGACTGCGCCAGACGGAACCACTCGGAGGGGGGCGTCGCAGTGGAGACAAAGGCTTGGCTACCAGGTGGCCGGGGCGATTGGCCGTCAGGCCGGCCCTCGCGAGATCTTGCGGTTGGGGTACCGCTACAGCTTTTCGCCAAACACCGGGGTAACATTACGTCAGCGCGCACACACACACACACACACACACACAGACAAACTTGCTGGAAAATATTTCATGAACTTCCTAGTACCAAAGCATCGAATGAGCATACGAGGTAATAGTGAAACCGTGAATGGAGACAGCGTACGGAGCAGCACAGCAAGACTCCCTCCCCGGACAGCAAACACTAGCTAACCACAAACAGGTCATCACACACACACACACACAGAATCACAAACAAACAATAATAACTTTATCAACAACGAATACCATGAAGTACAAGCTTTATATACCAGTGTCAACAATGAATACCACGAAGTACCAGCCTCATACCAAGTCTTTAACACAGAAATATGCGGCAAGTCTTGACTGCAACACACTGACCCTGTTAAGTCGAAGCGACAGGAGGTTTTCAGTACCTAAAAACAAAATGCTGTACTGATGTCCATGAATATTTCTTAAAATCACATCAAACGTGCAAAAAAGGCTTAACGAGTCGTAACGTCGTGTGAGCACGACGACGAGACCGCTGAACACAACACGTCGGTACGACCCGAGAGCAAGACGATACGACCCTTGAGCATAAGTACATGGCCTGGCCCTCGACCTGACCTTACAAGAGCCAGGTCTAGGGTCGTATCGTCGTGATGAGTGGTTGGAATTAGCAGAACAATACCAGATGGTATTCATAAATTACTTCCTCGCACCATAAGGAAGTCTCAGCAGATAGCAAGTGCCTCCTTGGTACGAACACAACACACTGTATAAACACAACACCTCCACCTCATGCCTATGACGCGATTCGAACTCAAAAGCAGAGGACCGGATCCTCCTGGCGCGGATGAGAGCGTAGTACCACACCAATAAAAGACCGTCGCAAGGAAGGTCTTGGGATCCCATGCGGCTGGTGCCGAGTAAGGAGTTGCACCTCGCATTACCCGGAGCTAAAGACTTGCTGTCAAGACCCCGCAGAAGAACAGAGGACCGGCCAGCGCCGCCACCATATTAGCCGGACACTAACATAATGGCGGAGCGGGCAACTAGGAGAGCTACTAATAGCCTTTACATGAGAGAGAGGGAGAGGTACGGCCCGGGGGTGGGGGTGAAGGGAGGGACGTGGGAGACTTACTAAAGGAACTGTGTTGGTGGGCAGTGCTGGGGGAGGTTCAACCTGGGAGAGGGAGAGTACAGAGATACGAATCTACGGACGGATTCGTTTAAGTGGGAGAGGGTCTGGACGCTGGGGAGAAGACGAACCTGGGCGTGGCATGGGGGGGGGGAGGGAAGGGGGACCTGATGTTGGAGACCTGGGAGAAGGACTCGAAAGAGGAATTCATTATTGAACTGAAGAACCCGAAGTCAGTGACCTCCGAACACACATTAAGAGTATAAGGTCTTTGGAGGATCACGAGGGCGGCGAGGAGGAGGAGGAGGAGGCGGGGGAGGAGGAAGACGCTGCCCTGGAGGGCAGCTTAGGCCGTGGAGCCCCGGCAGGGGCGAGCGAGGGCGGGGGACGGCGGCAAAGACACCCGCTGAGGAGTTAACTAAAAATATATTTCATGCTTAGGTGAGCCCAGCGGGGGCGGGAACCTCTGGCGGGCCGCGCATGACCCACCCATCACCGCCGACGGTCCTCGGCGCCCACGAACAAAGCTAACCCGACCCGCGGTTCATCCCAGAGAGATCCTAGAGGGGTCCTAGCGGGTGCAGCGTGATAACGAGGGCAATGCAGCCGGGCGGGCAACTACTCCTAGCTCTTCCGGGGGGTGGAGGAGGGGGTGCTGTCAGAGAAGCCCCTGGGGAACCGCCTCCCGCGTGGCGAAGGGCGACATTAATGATACCCGCCCCAGAGGTGGTGTCGATGATAGTGCCTCGCACACACGACATTCATGGGGACCGCTCCTCGCTTCCAGCCTCGCCCCTTACGCACTGTGGAGCACCCTGGTCATACTCGACCACCTCCCCCAGTCCTCCACCAGCAGGAGAGGCATCGGGGTGGCCGGCAAGCCGCCATAATCTCCACCGTTCACATCCCAATGATAACACGAACCATAAAATGATCGCCAGCCGTTCTGCCTTGGGACAAACTCATTTTCATCATTACGTTATAAGTGGGCGATCGGCAGCACCGTAATTACTACCTCCTTCACTCCACTACCCTCAGCGTCCACCTCACTGGCCTCTAAGTCTCCTTCCAAAGCGTCTGTCGTCCACTCCATCTATCCTGTCAAACCTGCTATCACCACCTGTCCCAACGTCTGTGCTCCCTCCGCATGTATCTTTAACCCGTTCCATCCACTACACAACTTTTCATATTCGCCTGTCGGTGGGCATTTCTCTATCATGCATGCCACTCTTTCCACAGTATAAGTGTATGGCTTTGGCACACTTTCGTCAGCATTCAACCATTCAAGAAAATACAAGACTGTTTCCCCTTTCGATTGCACGTCATCATGCGATTCGTGGTTACGTGCAGTATATTTCAAAGGGGATCTCTTCGCTTTACAGTTTGGATTTCCCCGTCACACGACATCTCCGTTCGATTGCCCATCCATACCAGGTGAAAGTCCTCACGGGTCTCCAACCCCCACAGCCCGGGCTGGGCCCTGGCTGCTGGACTGGGTCTTTGGTCGACCAAGCTATTGGAAGCCGCAGCCCTCAGGCCCACAGAGCCCCTACAACCTGGCTGGTCTGACACACACTGTAAGCTATTTGTCCTTCGCTGTTTTATACTTCTGTATTGCGCATCCAAGGCTGTTTCTGACGGCAGATGGCAAGGTGCTGAAGAGTCTTGGCCCCCGGATGTTTAAAGGAGCTCTCTCCTTCTGTGCAAGTCGCACCACTGGATTTCGGAGACAGATTTCTGCCAAATCTTCCATGCCTGTCGCGTCAGCAGGTCGTTATTTCCCAATGCCTTTTGGGCACCGTACGTTCACTAGGAGGTTTCCAGGTATGGATGAAGACGATCGGCTGTTGCTATTCCCGTACCGTAGGCGCTACAAAAAAAGAAAAGAAGAAGCCCCACTACTTCACCTTCAGTGCCCGAACGTATTCCCCTTAAACAAACCGGCATTAAGCTCCCGCTGCGCGCATTTACTGGCATCACAAAGTCGCCGAAGCGACGTCGTGTGAATCGCCAATAAGAACGCCTGATGGCCGTCAGGCGACCCCGGGCCGGAGCGCCATCAATCCGAAATGCATATCGCCAGCAATTATAATATGACGCTGCTGGACGCCATTATGGCTCCTTCGTCCCCCGAGGATACAGACGACTTTCCTCCGCCCCTCTCCCCACTGGGGGAGACCTGCCTACCTCCTTCCAATTATCTTATTCCCCCCATTTTTTTTTTCTTTTTCTTTAATCCTCGTCTTGAATTTTCCATTCATTAGTAGAGTTTTTACGGCGGCCGGATCTTTTCACACGCGCTTGATGAATCCCCCGCAGCGCTCCATTCACGGTGTCACAATGCGATACACCGCCGCCCTACCTTCCTCCTCACCTTAACCCCAGACACACACACACATTATGCAAGCCACTGCACCACCTCCACCACCTACCTCCTCCTCCACGTACACTCACACATATACGCATACACACCCACAGCACATCCAACACCCGTAATTATAAACAACCCCCACGTTAGAAAAAAATGCTGGGCTTTTATACTCGGCTGAGGCAGAGGTGTGGAAAGGTTCGTCTTGTGGAGGGACTCGAGGAGGTCCGCGCTGTGTGGACTCAGACGGGAAGGGAAATGTTGGGGCTTTGGCTTCGACGATCGAGTCGAATCTTTTCCCATTCCCGACAACAGACTGAAACACACGACGTTTCTGCTGCCCTGTTCCTTTACCTGCACACACACACACACACATTCTCTCTCTCTCTCTCTCTCTCTCTCTCTGAATACTCAGAGCGAGAGGAGAAGCGGAGGAAATCACCACTGCCGTGATGCGAGGTAGCAAGAAACTTGGACTGTACCGAGGAGCGAACCCCTCAGTTGGAGACTAAAAAAAAAAGAAAATACTCGAGTTATCCATAAAAATGAGTTCGTTAAGTCGGAAGAAACTGTGATATTTTTTCTTTTTTCGTTTTCAGAGTCGTGTCCCTGCGTCGCTGGAAACAAGTGCCGTCTTAACGAGCGAGATTGTCGAGTCGGAAGGAGAGAAAGATCGGGTCGCTGACACGGAAGACACAGGGGGCCGTCTAGGTGGGGGCGGAGTGGGTACGTCCAGTCAACATACGCTCAAAACTGTCGTGAACAGTCGGGAGGGAGGGAGGGAGGGAGGGTCGTCGTGAGGGGGGGGGGGGGGGGAGCGGAGCGTGAGGTCGTCGTGAGGGAGAGAAAGAAGGGTGAAGTCGTCGGGAGGGGAGGGGAGGTCGTGTCGGGTTGTAAGGGAGGGAGGAAGGTAGGGTTGGCAGAGCTGTCGGGAGGAGGCGCCCAGGCAACGGAGTGGGGCGCCTCGGGCAACGGGTAATGAGCATGTAAAACGGCCCGTTGGCCACGTAAAGCAGCTCAACATTCGGGTGTAACATGTCGGTGGATTGCGTTCTTGTACGGCAGCCCTTCCTCCGGTAATGACTCCAGGTCTGCTTGGCTGACTCTCCTGCCTCTCGACCCTCCCCCATCCTCCTCGCGGAGGTGGCCGTGCCTAAGAAATCTACCTCTCGACGAAGACTCAACCTCGGCTTTTGTCTCGGCCTCTCGCCCGGCCGCACGGGGCGGCAAATCTACCTTCTCCGCCCGTCATGAGCCGAAGGGAATACTGCACGCTGTAGGTTCTAACTTGGCCCCTCTGCCCTCATCAGCTGCTACAACCTCCTCCCCTCCTTCCCCCACCCAACCCCCTTCAAAGCCTCAGTCCCTGAGAACAACAAAAGACTCCGCGCGACCATTACCCGGACAAGATTACATACCATCATCCTCTTAAAATTCCGTAGGAATCCCCCTCACGGTCCCCACCACGATTCTGAGCGATCCCTAGAACCTTCCTTCTCCAGCCAGGTCCTCCCAAGGACCTCCTGGCCCGGCCTTACCCCCCCCTCCCTCCCCCCACCCCAAGCCAGACCCCAACACACAACACCCCCCCCCCCCTCCCCGGACGGCAGAGTCAGCGTGACACTCACAGGGGTTTGTGGCCCCCACCGGGCAAAAACAAACCCTTCCTCGAGAGCCCAGTCGGAAACGACAGTCTTGACGTGACCAACCAACACGGCAAACGGGTCTTCGGCTGTCCACCCGCCCAGGCCCGGCCCAACCCACACCTCACCACAGCAGCGCTCAGGCGAATTACTACCCAGGAACTCACAAAACTCATCACAAACACCAAAAATCATCTCAATGGCCTTTCAAAATACCCCTCACCAAACCCCAAAAATAACCCCAAGAAATCCCATCAAAATGCACCGAACCCTACAAAATACACCTACACAGCCCTCTCCAAACAGGCCTTGGAGTTGCTGGGGACTGGCAGCGGTGGGACGAAGTTGATGAGCGGGGGCTGTACAGGGTCTGAAGCTGACAGATACGAGAACATGATAATGAGCAAGGCCTTTGGAGCCTGATTGATAAATGGAATTGAGTGGGAGCTGGATGACTGTAGTTGACTCTCCGCTGACGAGAATTGAGTACTGGATCGAAATTACAGGTAGACCATTGGAGGCAGGATGGCCCAATTGAATAGTGGAATTGACGGGGCCAAGCTACTCCCTGAGGCCATATCAATTGGAGAGGGGGGGCTCTGTAGATGAAGAACTGAGGATGACAGTGACGTGGCCAGGCAGACAGTGACGAGGCCAGGTTAACACAGTGACAACACCAGACTAAGAGTGACAAGACCGGCTTAACAGTGAGGAGGCCGTGTTGACAGTGCTAAGCCAGGCTGACAGTGACGGGGCCAGGTTGACAGTGCTAGGCCAGGCTGACAGTGACGGGGCCAGGTTGACAGTGCTA
>JAYMFT010392710.1:0-19559 GCA_038088735.1 Panulirus argus
CGAGGTGTCAACTAATCCTGTTTGTGGAAACATACATACATATATATATATATATATATATATATATATATATATATATATATATATCTTTTTGCATGATGTTGTGGTGGTAGATGGACCTGCTTGTGTTAATTTCACTTCTTAAGCCTAAAGGATTTTGTTCATGCTCTTTGTGAATGATGGCTTTAAGGCTACTTGCAGGTAGACACAGGATAATCAGCTTCATCCCTCAAGGCTAATCCCGAGGTCGGTTCATCAGCTCTAACATGCACTCCGAGCCCAAGATGGGATGGAACCCAGAGAAAGTGGACTCCAAGCCCAGCCTGAGTGACCCTGTTATACCTTCGTCCTTCTTCAGACAAAAGCACATCACAGTCATAATGAAGCGAGTTTAACGTAGTTAATGATGAAAGGGAACCACTTAGAGCGAGATCACCACACCCAGAGTTCTCAACACATTTAAGGGCCACCAGGACGGGAAACAGTTCCGCCCGGAGCGTGGCGCCCCTCAGACATCGGCCTCGAGGCCCAGAGTACGTGCTACAACAACAGCAGTTCCGGCAGCACCGGTGACTTGCTGCAGGGAACCTTCTGTACACAGTCTGTGGGAGACCACAGTCAGCGGTGACGGCTTCAGTTTGGTAACGAGCGTCACTACCCTCTCCCAACACTAACTCAGGCTGCGACCCGAGCAATGGCCTTGGAACGAATATGGGTAATGCTGGTGATGGTTACTCTAACGGGGCGGGTTATACTCGGTGATGGTAACACTAGTGATGGTTACCCGAGCTGGGCGGGTTATACTCGGTCATGGCAACACTGGCGATGGGTACTCTAGAAAAGGTCATCTGTCATCGCGACCTTCAGGTCCGGTAAGGTTATTGTACTAAATTCTCCAAAACGCTGGCAGCATTAGAACAACTGGCTCGTTGGGGAGGATCTAGAGATTTCCCGTCAACAGGCTGATGACTGCACGGTGGTCATAATCAGAGCTTTCTCTCTTGATGAAGAATGTCTCAAGACATCTCCACCATTAGCATAAGCCCTGACATCAGTTAAGGTAAGTCCTGACATCAGCAAGGTAAGCCTTGACATCAGTTAAGGTAAGTCCTGACATCAGCAAGGCAAGCCCTGACATTAGTTAGGGTAAGCTCTGACATCAGTGACTATCTACAAGTATTTCTAAACATAAGCTGTGACGTTACCTCTTTGAGTGCCCTGCCATCCTGTGCATCCATTTAAGCCATCATGTCCCAATAGATGGCAGACATCTGGCATCACTCTACCCTCATAAAGTCCAGTTACTTCAAGTGAGGGCAAGACGTACATACACACAGTCGGAAATTGATCAAAATGCTTTGGGTGAACTGCAGAGATTAAGTGGATTATTCACGTTATGGTTACAGGGGGACGTGGCTGGCAGCCCAGGCAACGATGGTTGAGTGGGTGTTTGGGCTTCAGACCTGCCAACTACCAGGGTCATTAAGGCCGTCAACGTCAAGCTAAATCCACCAACCGAAAAATCTTTAGCAACTTCTTCAAGTGTTAAGAGATCATTCTGAGACCACATACGCTCTCATTATGCATGTGGCAGAAAGCGATAACTGCATGGAGACACGAATCCACTTTAACTTGAGGGAAAAATCTTATATATATATTCAAGGCACGGCTGGCTGAGGAGATTGTAAGGGCTGAGAGTGTGTCCTAGTTTTAAAAGTTTTGTAAGAGATTTCGTCCCAATGATGCTTCTAATGAGGAGGGATGAGTTCTCATTTGCAGAGGTGAAATGCGGCAAGACATAAAGTCTCAAGCCTTTCTGCTCCATAAGTTAGCCCGAGAAGAGGTCTTAACTGGTGAGGTGTGTGTGAGATACCAGCTACCAGGCTGGGAGGTCAGGACAGAGCTAGTAACTACAATGCTTAGGTCTTTTTGAGCTCCATAATTTACGGGCAGAAATATGGTTAGCAGAGGGAGAGGGAGAGACTTTTGCCGTATACTCCTACATGCTATATGATGCCTTTGTCATGGTGTGACATGTGATATATTTTCAAGTGATGAGAGAGGGTGCGGACTGGAGGACAGTTTCCTCCTACCGCTAATGGCTGGTCATGATCCCGAAACGCAGCAGTTTCCGCCAGCAGTTCCTTTACAGCAATGTAATGTGTTGAGGGTTAACAACTTCCCCATAACATGACATGCCAGTAAATGGAACACCAACGCCCCACAAGTTTAGTTAACTACGGTGTCCTCTTTAATGCTGAGTCTCAAAATTCTTTGTGAAATATTTTTTTTTTACTGAAATATTCTACGACTTTCTCTTTGGTTTCTTCTCAAGACCCTACGTCAGCCAAATTTCATAGAGAGTCTTACGAATCTTGTTTCCACTAGTAGTTAAATCTGTAATACTTTCGATCAGTTTATACTTTGTTTCAAAGTCTTGTTTCATTCGCCACTGCTCGTAATTTTTTTAATTCTTCTGCTTTGAGTGTCTTTTGTTCCCTTACTCAAGACAGTATAATTGTCATATCTACTGCCAAACCTTTCCTAACCCAATCTAATCACGCCTTTAACTTTGGAATCTCTGAAATGAAAACAAAAAATGAAAAATAATCTATGTTACAGTTATTCACCTATTTCTTTTAATTTCCGACCTGGTAGGATTTTTGTTGACGGTGTAATAACAAGGCTTCCCCTGCCCACATTCCACTCAAAAAAACCCTCCCCTTTCTGGTCTCCCGGGTCGTAAATAAAGAGATTAAACTAATTAACCCCCCGCGGGAGCCACAGCCCGAGCCTCCACACACCATCCCTCTGGTGCTGCGGCTCTGTGTCGCAGGACACGCGAGCAGGATCACTACACGACTAAAAACAGAATACAACAAAACAAACGAAGTGATATAACGTATGACGAAGTTCCTTAAGGTATATAAAAGCGTCAGCGGGGCAACCTGTACAAACATTTAATGATGTAGACAGAAGCAGCAAAGACCAGCTAATAATCATGTCATTATGGCAACACGGTGACATCCCCTTTTCTCTAACTCGTCGTCTGGTCTTCAGTGTTGGCGCTGTTGTGATGGCTCGGCACAATCATAAAGAAAGAAATGAGTAACGTCTTTAACCTTTGACAGTTCCTTACACTGAGTTATTATTATTATGTAGCTATGCTTTTCGCTCCTTATATGTTCCGTAGTTGATGTCTTCCAAGGTTTCATGAATGAAGTTCCGCCAGCCTGGAGTTTACTTCCACTCCCCCGGAGATGGTTTTTGCCTGCCATACGATAAGCAAAAGGAAGTATCAGTGGAATCTCTCGAATACACGACAAATGTGGCGACGAGGTTAAATGCGCTTCTAGCTCACCGGATCCTGACACAGGAAAGGTGGAACGAAAAGAGGATTTCCTGTGCCGATTGTAAGCGATGTTACTGCGGAACCTCCATCCATCGTAACTATTCGGCGGAAAATACCAAGGGACGAGCTAAGTACCTAGACGTATGCAACTTTGAAGAAAATATTTTCGAACACTATAAAACCAAACACAGTTTAATGGTCCAGCGGGAGACTTTCTATGCACGGGTGCAGTTGCCAAGTAAGACTGTTTCTGAACGTATGGCAGTGACAGAAGGCATGACACTGAAATGCGACTTTGGCAATTACCACGATGACATAGCGAGAGGCAAATTAGCTATGGGTACATTCGAAGCGAGAACTAAGTCAAAAATCCCAGAGGGCGAGATTAATATGTAATGGGTCACCACAATACTCCAGCAAGCAGCGGCAACTCAAAATATTGCTGCTCATTCTGGGGAGTCACGGGCGTTCATGAAGCGGACCCTGGATTTCTAGCATTGTTTACGATTCACGCAACTTGAAACAAGTAGCGTCCGGGGTCTTGCTACCGGTGTGGGAAAAGTACACCGGTCACTAGGACTGCGAATTCAAGTTTGTAACAAGTCTCCATTGTAGCAAGACGGGACATACCGCGCCTGTGTGCCGCCAACTGAGCAAAGTATCTAAGAAGCCTGGAGGTCAGCCGGGTTCTCGTCACAAAAACGTCACAAAACGCAGTTACATTCACTAAGCCGAAGCTGTTTTACTTTCAGATGTCATTCTTAGTAAAAGTACGTATGGTATGGAACTCCGGCCTCTACACAGAGTGATAGGTAGCGAAACTGATAATTCTGAGTTAAAAGTGTATAGAGTAAAACCACCAGCAAACATAAATTTGTTCAGCGAAAACAGAGAACTGACATTTGAGGTTGATATTGGTGTCGGGTTTGCACTAATGTCAGAGTTTTTGAGAGAGTTATAACACTTGTAAACGTGCAGCCCATGAAGGATGAAAGGAATGCTTGAAATGATCATCTGATTAAGGTAACAGGTGAGGCAATGGTTGCCACGGAAGTACCTGGGCATAATTGTTGCGTTGAAAATGTTAATTTATGAAGGCGCTAATTTATTATTGTAAGGCCGACTCTGCATGAAAGAGCTAGACCTAGCTAAGTGGAAAATATCAGAAGATGGGTGGCAGACGAGAAATGCTCAAAATATCACTGTCATTAATGACGAGACGTATTCTAGATATCCTTTAGTTTGTGAACACTGTCGAGGACATATAGAGAGGCTGAAGGTCAAGATTTACCTGAGGGAATGTACAACACCTGAGTTCCTATATGGTGCTGTGGATCGAGAAATTCAGCGACTTGAAGATAATGGAACCTTGGGTTTGTAGAATTGAGCAACTGAGTAGCTCCCTTGGTGGGGGTATCGAAGGCTGATGGTTCTGTACGAGTCTGTACTGATTTTAAAGTTAGCATTAACCAGTTTATATAAAACATCCGTATCCTCTTCTATGCACAAAAAATTTGTTTACTAAGCTGAGAGGACAGATATTCAGCAAGTTGGACCTAACTCCGGCTTACCATCAAACTGAAATGGACGAGGACTGTAGAAATCATCTGACTGAGAACACTCGACGAGAACTGAAGCGCTTCGCCCGTCTACCTTATGGTATCTCGACAGCACCAGCGATATTCCAAGGGAAAAAGTTTTGCCAGATATTCCCGGAACTTGCATATATGAGAATGATGTGCTGATCACGGGGCGTACGGCGAGTGAATATGCGAAGAATTTAGAGTTGGTGCTTGAAAGACTTCAGGACTGTGGAACGCGGCTAAAGAATGAGAAATGTGCATTATTTCCAGACAATGCTCTGTTCCCGGCACACCGTATTGATGCTACGGGCTTGCACAAGGATCCTGTTAAACTTAAAAGCATACAGACGACTCTAGCTCTGCAAAATGTACTTTAACTGAAATATCTCCTGGGCCTCACGTTGCTACATCCACTTCATGAAGAACATGCGTACCTGAACAAATCTTCGCAAGTCAGTGGAGAAAGATGAACCATGACTGTGGTTAAGAGAATGCAAGGCAGAGTTTCACAACGTTAAGAAGTTTTTAATTTCAGACCAGTGCCTTTCCCACAATGACCCTCAATAGCCGATCATCCTTGCTTGTGATGCTAGTGCCTATGGTATTGGGGGAGTACTTAGTTATGTGATATCTGATGGTACGGAGAGACCTGTCGCTTTCGAATCATGAACATTAAATGTGACTGAGCAACAGTATAGCCAGGTACGTATGGAAGCCTTAGGGATTGCTTTCAGAATGCACAAGTTGCAGCAGCGCCTCCGGTCGGGCGTTCCCACGACAGACTAATCACAAGATGCAGCGGCAAGGATGCAGAGCTGGGCGCTAGCACAGTCAGCATATGATTGCGACATTTCATAAAGGAAATCAGATAAAAACTCGAATGCCAATGTCTTTTCAAGGTTGCCAGAGAAATCTACAGGATTCATCGCACTGAAGTTTTTCATTTTTCCTATGTAGAGAAACTCCCACAAACAGCCACTAGGGTGACAGACCAAACATGGGACATGCAGTGATCCGACATTAGCCAGGGTTCTGGACTTTTCCCTGCATGGTCGGCCAGAGCACAAGCGGGCTCTGGATATTTTGTTATGGTCGGTTCATGAGCGACGAGTGGAGACCTTAACAGATGTTCGATATATACAGAGGGGTTTAAGAGTGGTTATTCTTCCCCTGTAACAAGACAGGATTCTATAGGAACTCCACTGGGGCGGTGAGCATGAAGAATTTGGTACGAAGCTTTGTATGGTTGGCCTAACTTGGACGGTCCCATAGAAACGTAAGGTCGCCGAGTATTTTGCTTATCACTCGCACTAAAGTCCGACCGCCTCAGCGCCACTCCTTCCTTGGTCATGGGCTACCAGAGTATTTCAGCATATTCATCTGCACTATACTGAGCACGAGGGAAAGACATCTTTACTTTTGGTAGATATGTGTTGACTGGAGTTGCCAGAGGTGATCCACACTACTGGTTACACATTATAAAAGACCCCATCTGCACTAACTCTGGCGTATGCTGGTGTTGGTCCTCCAGAGGAGGTAGTGGCATATAGTACTGCAAGATTCACACCTGCAGAATATGTAACTTTCCTGGGGAAAAATGGTATATGTCACAACCGAACACCTCCGTTTCATGCAGTATCAAACTGGCAGGTTGATGCAATGGTAAAGGCTTTGATGCTGTCGCTGAGCCGGCCGCTCCCTGACAGAGAAGGTGACAAGTTTTCTGTTTATTCATCGGAACACTCCACATGGTACTACTCACCGAACTCCTCTTTCTGAAGGGGGCATCCCGAAGAAGACTCACAATGCTGAAACCAAGTCTGAGTGAGCAGACCGCGAGAGGTCACAAGGGCAACAGACGGCGTCACACGGTCATCACGCTCCTGCTCTTCGAAAATGATGAAGGGACAGCAGGTCGCTGTTCGTGACTACCATCGGGATATGGGTGGATTCCGGGCATTGCTGTGGAACGTCTGGGACCACTGCTGTACCAGGCGGACGTGGGGCGTGCTATGTGGCAGAGACGCGTTGACCAAATCACTGCGAAACATACAACGGACGGTATAAGCCAACTTGTATGGCCTTCTGTCCGACTGCTCCCCACCCCAAACTGCTGATCCAACACCCAGCACAACGGCAACAGTTGATGTGCCAACGAATCTTGAAACAGTCGGGTCCCGGCTGCGCCAGCTGCAGGTCACGTCCTACCAACAGCGGCAGCACAGCCAACATCAGAAGCTGAGCAGTGCCTCTACAGTTCACGTCGAGTTTTAAAGGCTGTCCCATAACTTCGCAGAAGTTCAGCAGTAAATCAGTAGTTTAGAATAATTATCTTCATACTACATATGCACAATTCTATTTCAAAATTTGTGACATTTTTCTTGTTGAAATACATTACATTCTCTCCTTTATGTACCTGATATATATAAATAAGTGAATTGTGTAAGTTCTGTAACGCCAACATGTGATTTACTGTTCATTTTAGCTTTAAGTTTAAAGTTTAAGGTAAATAAATAATGTTTATTTCAAAATGTACAGATAGTTATCGCGGATTTATATATCATACTAGCATTACGTTCTTACTTTGATCGACTGCATTTTTTTACTTCATAAAAATATTGACACTTCTATTCTTACTGCATCATGTTATTTCGCCTAAAGTTTCTTCTTTGACAAAGTTCATCTTACTTCCCCCAGTTCACTTTAGGTCATGTAGCTGCGCTTTTCGCTCCTCATATGTTCCGTAGTTGATGTGTTACAATGTTTCAGTTGTTATTCAGCCAGCCCGGAGTTCACATCCATCCCCTGAGCTAGTTCCTGCCTCGCATACTACACAGCACAAGGAACTCTCACTGAAATCTCCAGAATACACGACAATTACCTTAACGCGTGTCATTCTTGAAGAGAACTGTTGTGACATCATTCTCCCTCGATTCAGAACTACTGAAGAATTCTGATATCTCCTCCCACTGTAAAAGAGCATCAGTGCATCCGCTGACATACAGCCAACCCAGGACAAACTCCAACAAACGTAAAGATTTACTGAATTTCGAGGTGGAAGTCGAAGTCCGTACAAGAGCAGCCAACTTTAGGAGAACGTAACAAGGCCAAATCAACTTGAAATTCCGGTAGCCCTGCGGCAGACACACTAATTATCCAGTTTGACACAACCGTGCGCGGGCTAGGGGGCTGGTCCGCCGGAATGGAGTCCGTGGCAGATAATGATATCACAGAGGCCAGGATGACCCCCCCCCCCACACACACACACACAAAGGCTGTGGTAGATTATGACAAAGACGTCCCGATGAACCCAGGTTGTGGTAGATTATAGTTTCAAGCCGGAGGGGACGCATTTACCGTCGTTGGTAAGATATCTCCATTTGTGAGAGGAAAACTACGTTACAGTTAGAAAGGGGTCGAGTCAGGATGTAATGTTGTTGATGATGAGCCCTACACACACACACAGACACACACGCACACACACATATAACCTTGAAGCTTATGAAACAGATCAATGACGTGGACAATAATCAGCTCAAAACATGAAATTAAGAAACTTTAATAAAGATGTAAAGGAGTACTTTTAAGGTATAAAAGTGATGGACGAATGGGACAGAATGACAGAGGACACGGTTAATGCAGACAGCAAACATAGATTTGAAAAGTTGCATTATGGCAGAGAATGTTCACGAGATGGAGCCCCATAAGTGTAAAACTCCCTCTCCAGTTCCGTACAAATAGATAATTACACACACACACTGACGAGGTGGGACGCTTGTGTTTCCTCATCCTCTTCATCAAAATTCTGGTGGATACACCTGCTCGATGACAGTACGTCTAAGAACCTACCATTTGACATCATGGACGGAAACAGCTCTCCCGGTCATTATCGCCCTCCAGAATACCCTGAACAATCTCCAGAGCTGGATTGCCACCAGTTGTGTCAACATCGACTGATGTCACGTGGATCATCCTTGCTTCCAACCATATTCCCCCTTTTGCTGTCACTGTAGCTCCCCCCCCCCCCCCCACAATGCTGTCAAGTCCATAGGTCTTCTTGATGTAAGTCCGATCGACAAACCATGCCGGTAGGAACACTTCAGTATCTCGAGATCGAGCTTTACAGCTTTCACTGATACATTCTTCGTCGACTTTAGGCACAGAGTCCCTGTACCTGATCTTCACATCACAACATTAGTTTTCCCGAAAATACTCACGTTACTGGCAAAAGTACATCTCAGTTAAAGCCATACTGATTCAAAAGGCAAAATAACTATCAAAAAATGAGAACTAGAAATAGAATGGTATTTAATTTTAGCTCTTCTGGTGTATGTGGCGCCTCATAAAAGTGGAAGAGTGGAGAGGAGGAGAATTTCATAGCTCGATTAAACGAGGAAAGAAAAGAGGTACAATAACGGTCAATCCTCATATGGCTGATCTCCACGAGAGCAGTGGCGGAAATAGTACCTGCAGAACAGGGAGAAGGCAGAAGCATCACGGCGGACGGATATGGCTGGTTGAATACAGGCAAGAGAAGACCTGGCATGACAAAATGCTTCTGATTCCACACTGGCTAAAGGAGACGTGGAAAAAGAACCATTCTAAATAAGAGGGTACTCGATAATGGGGCGTATGATTTCCCACTAGATATGTTACAGCTGTTGAGAAAAGTAACTGTGGCACGTATGCAATCTACCACCTTTTGGAAGGCTGATTTTGCGATGCTCAATATGTTGGGTTTCCAGGACAGAGTGGAGGAAATGGCTCAGCCCAACATGTTTCTGCTTTTGCAGGGATGAATTAGAACTCTAAAGTTTAATGGTAGGAAACAAATGTGATTCAGAGAATGATGTAGGTGAAAAATGCATTTCTACATTGTTGAATTTAAAAAGGCTACCGCTTTCCCATTCAGAGATGTTGCAATGTTCCGAATAATGGGAGGAAAGATATTCAGTGCAAGAAAAAGAGCGAGTTTTAAGTTGATGAATTGATGGGAATTAGTTTGAAAAACGTAAAGAGGAATAATCATCCTGAGAATGAAAAGGGCGACTGTTTCAAGACAGAATATAGCTGATGGAAAGAAAAATTGCGTAGACGATAGAACAGAACCCTGTGGAATAACTCTGACACTGTCTAACTCTGGCTTTACATATGGCACTATCTTACAGATGGACTATCTGGATATTTCGAACAGGTAACTGAGACTGCGATACGAATCCCCCGTAACCTGGTACCGAGACTCTGCCAGGCGGTCTGCAGTCCATATTGGTTTTCCAATCCGGGTTCTCACTTTGCTGATGTCAGGTCCAATTTTGTTGAATACTCGCTCAAAATCGGACTTTGACGTCCTAAAGAAATTCTGGAATGAAACACTGCCCCTAGCTGTGCAGAGGACAGTCCATCACCATCTCGTATCAAAGCCCTGATGAAACTGTGTCTTTCACCAAAGGGTTTGGATCTAAGCGAATGACGCAACCAGAATAGGCGACGACACCTAATGTGTTGTCCACATTAATACTACCACCGCGGCTGCAGCAAGTGACGCGTCCTCACCGTCAACATGGTGCTGGCTACTGACTGGGACAAGTGTGGACCACGATTTTACTTCGCCTGTTGCCATCATGTTGATGTCTTTGACCCAAACAATGTCCGAAACACTGCTCCAGTCATGTCTGTGGCATGTCGTTAACATGCGTATGACATATTCCCACCTTGTCTCTTGCAGCGTTTCGGACTATGTTTTAGGCAAGTGTGGCCTCACCTTAAGGGTCAAAAAAGTGAGAGCTAAGAACAGTTTCAAATACTCTGGAGGCAGCAGAAGCGAGTGCGGGAAAGCGATATTTACGAGGGTCAGAACTGTTTCCTTTCTTAAAGATGGGATGGACTAGGGCTTGCTTTCAAGCAGAAGGAAAAGTTTGGGTTTTTAGAAAGGCAAAATGGTCGAGCAAGCATTGGAACTCAATCAGATGCACGTCCTTTAAAGACGCGACCAGGTATGCCATTTGGTCCATCCGCCGTATCCTCCTCCAGCAGGGACAGAATTTGGAGGAACTTAATGAAAACACAGGAGAGGCCATCTGTTCAGTAGAACTGGGCAAGGAAAGATGATATATGAAAGCAGCCAGAGTTAGAAGCGAATAAGGTGCCGAAAAGAAAGACTTAATTCGTAGAAGCGTTAGCATCAGATTGATTAGACTGGAGGACGGAAGGAAAGGCTGAATTACAAAAGTAGTTTGAGATGCTTTAGTTAAATGCTGATTAGATGAATACGGAAGCTAGTCAGCATACTTCTGTTTCAAGAAATGAAGTATGACTCTGCCAGTAATCACGGTGTAATGATTCTGAGCAGCAATAATGATTGAAGTGAGAAGCAGAAGAAGGGAGTTTAAAGGCCCGATTCCTACTGTTTCTGATGGGCCGATCATCAGAACAAGAGCAAAAAAACGTGGACTGAGGGAAGAAAAGTTTGGTAATACAAGAAACGCAAGACACCTTCCAACCAAGGCAAATGGAGGCTTCCTGGCTGGCGAAGAGGGACTGGTTCCAGGAAAGGTCGGTGTAAGAGTAACCCAAAGAGGACCACTAAACCCTCCCGAAGCGCCAAAGTTTAAGGCTCGGAAAGAGGATAAGGTACGCGCCGCCGCTTGAAAAACGAGAGGTTGTAATCTTAAGACACTAAGAGGACGGAAATAGTGAATATATATATATTAGAAGGATATAGAGGTAAAAAGGAGGTCGAGAATGATAGAGTGGTTAAGATGATCAGGAACTCGTGCTAGGCGTTTGACGAATTATTCCAGATTGTTAGGGAGATAAGGAAAGCTTAAATCAACCGGGATCATTTTGGGCATAGGTGAGCCAATCTTTCTGAGACACTTCGATTTCCCCTGCACAAAAGATTACAGGACGCTGAGATGAAGAGAACAACGTCTCATGGAAAGGAACCATACAATCGCACAGCTGTATACAGTTGGCGGAACTAGGGGAGAAAATACACTAATCACAGGAAGAGAGTTTAGAATAGGGATACATTTAGCCAGACGGTTTATAAGCTGGAGACTCGAGATCTATCAGGCAAGCAAGCGGCGTTTTTGTACTGAAGTTGGTAAAAAAAAGCATCGCCCTTGGAGTGGAAGCCGTGGTTAAGATTATGCCTCGATATTTGATAGGAAAGAGAGGCAGCCTCAGACAGCTGGTTTCAGAGAAAAGATCAAAGGGAAAAATGAGCCATATGGTGTTCTGCAACGGAGAAGTTGGGTGTGAGACCGCGAGTATTGCAGAGACAGAGAGGGAAAGAGCAATTTCTTAGAGCACTGTTGGTACAGATGGGGTGGATACCGTTCGCTCCATGGCGGTCAAGGGAGGCCGGGAACCACTCAGCGACGGAAATATACTGATACGTTACATACCCATGTGGCTGGCAATGATCATGAAATCTAAAAATTCAAAATAAGGAATTGTGTGAGTTACGTGTTACGAGAGAGAGAGAGAGAGAGAGAGAGAGAGAGAGAGTGTGTGTGTTAGTGAACTTAATACCAGCTAATCACGTGTAGGTGAGGCAAAGAGGAGTGACACCAGCCTGGATCAGGGTCACTGACCCTAAAGACACCCGGGCGGCAGTACCTCCCGGGTTGGTAGCTACCTGCTACACACTGTGTCGCATCTACTACCTCTATCGCCCTCTCCCCTGCACCACACAACAGGTCCTACTGCAGAGAAGGACAGGTAAGATCGCCCTTGGGTCCTCTTGCACCACCCATCAAGAGGTGCTCAAGACACATTAACAACCCCCCCCCCATTGCCCTACTCTTTTCAGCCATCACCTAGACCTCATCCAACAGTCCGGGATGAAGTTACTAACACAATTCCCGCCACCACCATCTGCTACCTAGAATCCCTCGTCCCCAGGTTGCAGTTCGGCACCACAACCACATTGAATTCAAGGAGGGTCTAATACGATAACCTCGCCGCAGACCATCAGGTCCTTTGTTTAAAGCCTTCCCCATGTACTTCTACAGGAGTTCGCACAATCTGTAACAAGAACG
Source organism: Panulirus argus (assembly GCA_038088735.1). Taxonomy (NCBI): domain Eukaryota; kingdom Metazoa; phylum Arthropoda; class Malacostraca; order Decapoda; family Palinuridae; genus Panulirus; species Panulirus argus. Next base: position 12,981 of record JAYMFT010392710.1, read on the forward strand.
GGCCCACCACAATTACTGTGGCCATTATCAGTGATTAGAGGACTATGTATCAACCTCCACTTTTGTGTTCGGATATTCTGTTTAGATTCCCCTCTTTATAACACCCTTTCTTTACTGCTGTAGAATTTCTTCTCTGGCTGTAGATGTTTTTAGCTGGCTGATTGTTTGGGCTATTGGCCAATCGAGTGCCAGGGTCGTTAAGGCCGCCAACGTCAGGTTATAACCACCAAACGAAAAAAAAAGAAAAAATAGAACATTCAGACCATACTCATACTCACTGGATTTATGATCATTAACTGTACTTAATTCAGTGACCCGTTATTACTAACAAATCTCCTTTTCAATGATAATAGCAATAATAATAATAACAATGATAATACAGTTAATGATAACAATAATAATAATTATATTGAGAATAATAATAATACAAAAAAAGGAGGTAAGAAGGATTCGAAGGCTCAATGGTCTGCTCCTGACACTACCCCAATTTGGCGGGAAACAGCGAGGATGTACCAGATACAAAATAATCATCATTACCATGATCATTAATATCATCATCATCTTCAATACTACACACACACACACACACACACACCTTACACGCACAGAGAAAGAGGCACATATAGGAACCTTCCTGTGAGAGGGACAAGGGGGGGTTAACATTATCATGCACAAGGACACGATCTGTTCAGAAAAGTACTTCCAGGTACATTAGACTGAAGTCAGTGTATGTGGTCAGAGTGGTATCATCACATTAGAGGAGACACATCACTAAACTCTAGTGAGGAGGCACCTCACTCCACTCTGGTGAGGAGGCACCTCACTCCACTCTGGTGAGGAGGCACCTCACTCCACTCTGGTGAGGAGGCTCCTCACTCCACTCTGGTGAGGAGGCACATCACTGCACTTTGGTGAGGAGGCACATCACTGCACTCTAACGTCTAAAGGAAGGTAGGAAAAGAATACACCTAAAACAACAGAAGGAAAGCTAGTACAAAGTGAGGCGACAAGTCATGGACTTTTCAAGACGTTGAAAGGATAGTGGGAGACATGATCACAGCTCCTGACGATGTCATCATCGTGGAGCAGTTCCTTAAATGGGGTGGAGAGGGGGGGGGGCTGATCCTGTGCAGGGTATGACAGGAAGCTGAGCAAGTGACAGGTGACGAGAGAAATGATGAAATAATTATGTTATTTCATTCATAATTACCCCATGACTAGTTTCTACGAAATAGTCTTGATATTACCCATGACCTGTTTTTAAAGGCTCATGAAGCCCATAGCTGCTCTGCTTTTAGTAGCAGGTAACGTGGACTCCTTTGAAGTAAGAAGTTCTTTGATGAGGCAGTACTCCCAGTGATGCAGTCTCCCCAAGGATGATTTTTCACTGTAAGGCTGCTCTTGTAGGTGGAGCCCGGCAACACCTGTGATGAAATACTTCTACAGTAAGACAGAGGTGGACAAGTGGAACACAGGGGCATTTAAGGGAAACTATGAAATTCATGAAACTGTACAGATAAAATGAAAACTGAAATGAGCCTGTCTAGTTCAAATCCCTCTCCTGGTATTGCAAATATGTAATTACACACACACACACACTTAAAATCTCTCTCACTGCGAGACGATCGGCTGAGCTCATCCTGTAGGTCCCACGAGCGCCCGACCAAAACATACACACAGTCGCACACATGGGCTTCCGCAACGCAGCGATGATAAGCTTTGCGACCCACCAGTCTAAAGGGCTTCGAGCCCTGGGCAGGGAAGCTGCATCACATTCAACGCAGCCGTTCATCCAGCCCTTTTGAGGATTGTACGTGCGTGTATATATACATACAGTCAAGACATGGTATATACACCCAGTAAAGAGGCGGGACAACACGAATGTGAAACCCTTCCTATAACACACATAAAATAATCACAAAAAGTAGTCCCCTCCCTTCCCACACACACCCAGTGATTGGCGTTGATGACCATCAGACAGCACGGGAGCCCCCGGGGGCGGGCCAACATGGGTTTGAATCCTAGGCGTGGCAGGCGGCTCACACCCAACCCGGCGGGGATGGTCGATAAGTGGGTACGTGGCTTAGGCTGGTGTGTGTGTGTGTGTGTGTGTGTGTTCACCCAGGAGTTAAGACATGATACATATATACATACATATGAAGGGGAACAACATGGATGTAAACTTTCTCCCTGTTACACACAAACAGTAATCACAAACAGTGTTTACAGACAGACAGAAAGACAGAAGACACACACGCCCTCACTTTATACACTTAATGCAATGCTAAGGCAGCAGCTTGAGCAGTAAAGCTGTTTGTGTGTTGGTGGAAGGGAGAAGCACTCACGTGACGCCTTTGTGTAAATTCCTGGAAAGACTCGCTGGAGAGGCTGGAAGGTGAAGTGAAACGTTCAAATGGTTCCGGGAAGTTGAACGCCTGACTTATGTACGGGAAGATGGTGCACTCGCTGCTGAGGTAGTAAGTGATGTTTGCTCTTCTGCGGAGCTCGACTGCTGCAGGATACTCTGAAAACGTCGGGAAGGATAGGAAACAAGTCATGGTGTGCGTGAGCAGAATCGGAAAGGCAGCGACGAGGATCTGTGTTCTGGTGGTGTCTGGAACATATGGAGAGGTTGATACTGGCGGTGTGCTTTGTTCCAGACTTGATCGCCTTTGCCCTCTCAGCGAGGTAGCGTCAGGAGTAGACGACTGAGCCTTGCAGGGGAAGATTTCCAGCCGGCCTCTCTCTACCCCACTCTGCTCCCGCCTCCCTTAATCGCCTTTACGTCAGGCAGGAGACACGTGGGCAGTGTCCTACCTCCCTCATCCCCAGGGGTAAAAGACAAAGATAATAAAGGATTAAATGACACCTGGTTACCACAACGAAATAAAGTGTCATGAAGTGAGTGATATCTTTACTGAAAGAGTGAAGGGGAGAGTAAGAGTGAGCCAAAGACATCGCACCTTCCTAACTAACTACAGGAACCTACGACGAGAATGTGCTGTTGGCGCTCACCACATATCTTCTTTGATTAACACTATTGTCTTCTCTCTGACGCCACGCACACTGCATAGCTTTCGATCCTGGGTTCATCTGGAATTGTTTTTCACCTACTGACCAAGTCTTCTGTTGATTGTTTCTCCGTCTATCTCGTGCAAATTTCCTAATTCACTTAGTAGCACATCTTTTTCCTGTGACTTCATAACATTTTGTCCGAAGTCAGTGTTATGATCTGGGGTTACTGCAAATTTAATTACGGTGCCTCTTCCTTTCCCAGGGCGCCTATCACTAAGTAAATGGCCTGACGGAGAGGGTGGAGGAGGGAGTGACACGTACCGTCAGCTGCAGTAGAGAACAAGAGAAGTGTTGATTCGGACAAGATAAGAGATAAAGAAGACTGGGCTTATGGAGAGATGTTATCCATGGGCAAGACATCTGTGGACACCCCAGGCCAGAACGGGCGTCAGCCAAGGGCAAGACATGACACCCCAGACGAGGAGGGGTGTCACTATGGACAAGACGAGTTTCATCGAGGGGAGATGCGACTGGAGATTCAGAAAGAGATTATAAAAAGTTAAAGAACTTTGAGGAGTTTCACCCTTGGATCAGACAGGTGGAGACCCCAGGTAAGGACAGTGAAGAAAGAGAACAAAACATTTCAGTGCATGTGATTCCGGGGGTAACAATGATACATAAACTACGGGAAGAAACATCATTTTTACAGTAGAAAGAAGCAAAAGAAGCATCCTATTTTCCTGCAGCCTCCCCTTTGAGCAATTTTCTTTCATATACTGTTATGTGTATCTACGTCTACTCTTGGAATTTTAAATGTGTCTACATAACAAATGTAGCCAGTTATCCCCCCTAAATACTTCTAATTACTGTGATGGTTATTACAAACAATCAAGGTCCAAAATAACTGTCTATAAATCATATTCTATATTATACAGCCTTCAATAACATTCTTCAGTTTCATCGGAACAGTAAACAACGGGCTATCTACTTTCCCTGTGGTGAAACTTCGACAACTCTGAGGATGTCTAGTTTCATGCGAAACAGCTGTGAATCTATCTTTTTTTATCTATATCCAGTGCGCTGATTTGCTGTCCATGTAGTAACACAGTAACGTCTGACCAAAAACTCGTGGAACAAAACAAAGAGATGGCGCAAGAGCGGCTAGTTTGTCGTGCATTCCTATCCATCATGTAGGCCGCAGCGCAAAAGAGGATACAGTGCACAAAAGGTTCAAGGACTGGGGCCTCAGTGACTGAAATACATTATAGGGTATATAGTGAAAATGTGTTTACATGGTTTGGGTAACAATGAATTATTCTACAATTTACATGGTGAGTGAAGTTTACAACAGCTGAACAACAATGACTAAGTTAAGTTTCGAGACAAAAGACTAAAGAACAATTTACAATAAGCAAATTATGATACTTCCAAAGTATCCGAGGTAGAGCATTGTTGTGGATGAAATGTTTGCACATATCTTGCAATGTTTGGCAAGTATCATCTTGGAACACTGATTTTGCAACAATCAAGTACATAATGTTGCAAGGTGAGGGAACACCTTTGTTGGCAAGGGATACCTTTGTTCTGTTTATTATCAACTTGGGGGGGGGGGGGAGGATTCCCATGAATATGTATAGCCTAGCCTAAGTCGAGTGACAACACCACCAAGGTGTTTACTGACCCTATTGGTGGAATCATATACGTATATATGGATCTTCTTACATGATGTTCTGCTGGTACACGAACTTGCTTGTGTTAATTTCACTTCTTTAGTCTAAGAGATTTGTTCATGTTCTTTCTGAATGATTTCAAGGCTGCCTGCTGGTAGCCCCGGGGGGTAATCAACTTGATCCCTCAAGGCAGAAGTTTTGGCCAGTTCAGTCAGCTTTATTAAGCATTCTGAGCTCAATATGGGATCGAACCCAAAGAAAGTGGACTCTCAGCCCAGCAGGAGTAATTTTGTTATACCTGTGTCGTGCTTCAGACGCAAGCGTATTACAATCATAGCGAAGCGAGTTGAACGCAGAGTAATGATGAAAGGGAATCACTTAAAAAGAGACTATCGCACTGAAATTCTTTTAGCAGATCTAAGGCCCATGAGGATAGAAAATAGTTCCGTTTGGAGCGCGGATGACCAATTATTGAACCTGAGTTCCAGGTTGTCGTAAAGACCGTGAGTACAAGCGAGTACTACCTGCGGTACCAGTGGCATGTTGTAAGGAACCATCTGCGTATCTGTGGTCATGGTTTCAGTGTGGTAACGAACGTCATTATTTACCCTTAACGCTAACTCAGGCTATGACCTGAGTAGAGGTTTCGGGAGAAAGATGGGAATATTTATGTTCAAAGAGGTTAATTTTTAATGGGGTAGGATAGTGCGATTGTTGTCTCTCGTGGTAATGTTCCGGAATTCCATACATTCTAAGCCCAATAAGCAGTTGTAGTATCCTGTGTGGATGAATGTCTCTCATTCTAGAAAGTCTGGAAGGCTTCTTTACATTGATTGGGTTTTTGCCTGAGCATCCTGATCCCAGTAAGATTGATTGATTTCAGTTATTCATTTTGTACTTTATCAAGCTTTCCGAGCCTTCTCTCAGGCGTTCGAGCAAACAGAGCCGGAGCATAATCAGTCATAGAACGGATGTAAGCGACGGACATCATCTTAACTATTCTGATATTGGTCTCAGACTGAGGGTTGGGGCCAACTACAGCTCTGAGTGCCCTGAACCTCATTCTAAATTCATGGTGAAGTCTAGTCTCAACAGCTGCAAATGTTGGTTCCTCTAGTCCAAAATACCGGTAGATTGTTACATAATCAATCTGGGACTTGCTATTTAACCGACTCTCTCTGATGACACCCTCTCTTCTAGGGGAACGCCTGGCGAGGATTTTGGTTTTGTCTCTACGTGGCACACCGGTGTCTGCAGTCCTAAACCATATGACAAATCTAAAGTGGCAAGCTTTAAGACTGGCCAGCGGCCTGGGTTAGCCAGGTGGTCGGTGACGAGGGGCTTGGTGAGTACTGATGGACGGCTGTCCCTCTCTTCCCTAGGCCACGTATCTCATTCCCGGGGTCACATATCCCCTTACCGGGTCACATCTCTCCTCCCTGGATCACATGTCTCCTCCCAGGGCCACATCTCTCTACCCTAAACCATATCTCTCTCTCTGAGTCATATCTCTCTTCAATAGGTCATGTCTTTCCTCCCTGGACATTTCCCCCTCCCTGGGTTCATATATCTCCCTCCTGGGTCCCATCTTTCCTCCTTCATAGGTCGCATCTAACCTCCGTGGGTCACATCTCTCCAACTTGGAACAAATTCTTCCTGGGTCATCTCTCTTCTCTGGGGTCACATCTGTCTTCCCTGGGCCATAACTCACCTAGCTGAGTCACATTTCTTCTCCCTGGGCTACACCTTTCCCTTCCTGGTCGTATCTATGTCTAGGACGTATCTTTCATTCTGTTCACGGCGCGCTGATTGCATGGACTAGAGAGAGAGAGAGAGAGAGAGAGAGAGAGAGAGAGAGAGAGAGAGAGAGAGAGTTTGTATAACTCCGAGTGCT
>JAYMFT010392721.1:0-19558 GCA_038088735.1 Panulirus argus
GCCTCGGAGAGCAGGAGTCAAGTTGGCCTGGACGTAGTTGCCTCGTGGATCTCGCAGAATGGAAACGGCGGTTTTCAAGTAAATCTCCTGGACACGATCCCGTAAGGGGGAAAGACCAAGTTCGGTATACAGGGAAGCAGAGCGTGTCCACTAAGGGGCCCCGAGGATGATACAAGCAGCCTAGCGGCCTTCCTCTGAATAACTTCGTGCCTCGCGACACTTGCCAGATACATCTGGTATTATTGTACAGGGGTACTTAGTGACAGCACTAGGATCTCGATTCCTCTATCATTGAATAAAGTATTGAAACTGAAACTGAACTGAACTAACTTCGAGACGGACGTCAGAGTTTCGAAATAGACTGAGTATCAAAAGCTTAAGCGCAATACTATCTGTCAGGTATGGACTAAGATGAATTGGAAACTGCTGGTATGATTCTAAACTACCAAAGGAAGTACAGAAAGTACAGAAGTACAGAAACCATACGAATCATCGCAACCGCTACCTGGACCCTCCCACAGACTACCACGACCACAGGACACCGAGGACGAAGAGATTGTGGATTGGGAATTAACAGATCTGAAGTAATGGTGAGCGTTTTAGTGTTAAAGCTGTCAGTCATACTTGTTATTAACAGTCTGACACGTCAAAGAGCAGAAATGATTGGAAGAACATTTTTTCGCTGTCATTTTAGGAAATTTAGCGCTTTTTAAGCGCTTTTCTGGAGTGAATTTAGCTCCATCTAAAATATTGAGTTCGCAACTCTGGAACGAAATCTCAGTTCATCATGACGTCATCATTGTATATAAACAAGAAGGACTTGTTTCTCCGCAGAGAAACCTGCCTTCAAGAAGTAAGGAAACATCAAGTCTTTCGTAGGGAAGAGAGTCCTGCATTGCTCATTGAATGAGTGAGAGGATATCCTGCTATTTGGGACCATGAAAATGCCAATTACTTCTGAGACTCCTGAGAGATACTGCTGCCAGTCGGTATGTCACTACCCGAATGCGGAGCGTTTGTAGCTAACCTGTTGGGGTAATGCAATTTTTTTTTTCTGTTGAAACAATTTCAACGATCTCTGTGAATTGAGAGTTCAGTTGTGACTGAGTCTTTACGTGCTATCAATATCAACTCCATCCTCCATCCTGGTTGAAGGCCCATATTTTCTCGCACATTTTGGTGCATAAGTTGAGGATTGGTCTAGAAAAATTCTTACTTCTGGGTATGTTACACGAGTTGCTTAGACGTCCTCTTTAGAGACGGTTCCCACAAGCTCATCATGTTAAGCCATATGTATTCTGAAGAGTTCATGTCACAGCCCATACTGGGCCAATGAAGCAGCTCCAGATTAGGCTGGTTTGCTAACAATATTGGTCGACACATGCTGTATGTATGGGACATCTGTCATGCATAAATAGAATCGACTTGATGAAAAGGTAGCCCTTTCCTTGCAGAGATTGCAGAAGACATTCTTCTAGGATTCCTCTGTAACTTACTGCGGTGAAACATCCATAGGCATGGATTATATCTGTTGCGCTATAGGGACAAACCAGGCCCTCACACCGCACGTGACATTTTCGATGTGTGCTTTATATATTGGTTTGATCAGTCTAAGGAAATACAGTAAATAATGTTTGCATGCCACATAAAAATGTCAAGTGCTTTAAGGACACTAAGGTAGTTTTATTAGGGATGTTCAGTTCCACTTGTATCCATCATATGAATATCTTTTGCCATTATAGGGGATGCATTGACAAACATTTTGATGTGACATGACTGTTGTATGTGAATAAGTAAGCAAAACTCCAAAATAATGCTTAATATTTTGTATATTTATTAAAGTGTAGTGTGGGACTAACCATAGGAAGGAATGAGCTGTGATTTATGTCCTGACATATGTATGATATGATTGTAAATGATCTGCACACCATACTGATGTATTTTCAATTAAATTAACTATGCTATAAGATTATTTCGTTGCCCTTTTCAAGATGTTCTGATTTTGTATGATATTGGTTAATCTGTAGGTGAGGTCTAGTTGAATGTCCACAAAAATGTTTGAAAATGAAAGCTAAATCATGCATTTCAAACAGAAAGGGTGAAGCCTGGTTTATTTAAAGTTTAATAAGTTACAGAAACATTGTTTAGTAAAAATGAGGATCAAATTGGACCTAAAATGTTTCTGGATGTGTAGTGTTTCAAATTGTGATGCTGAGTGTGATTAAGTGATGTATATGTGAAGTCTTTTGGTCTTTCTCAGTTGTATATGCCTCACATGATAGCTGTCACCTACTGCAGCATCATCTCACTTAGGCTGATACCAGATGTTCCTTTATAGAACAAGTACATCAATAAACTAGATAAACATTCTAAGGCATCAAGGTGTATCGTTATTTATGTTGGATAGTATCACACATTGGCAAGTGGGCATTTGAATACCCAGGTGAGCCTCATTGTGATTTTATATAGTATTTATATAACAGTATTATTAATGGCTCTATAACAAATTTAGAGGGTAGTTTTATGTTTTCGTGCTGTTTTGTAAGCTTTCGCAAATTTATTTTATCCTGTCCCTACATGCCTGTGTCCTTAATAATGATAAAACATTTGTATTGTGAAAATGTTTCTGATTTATTTTCTCTTTGTCCATCACATTTCAGTCAGTATATGTATCTTGACATTATTTTCTTGCAATGTTTTTCACTATATTTCATGATATGGATATTCTGTATGTTGGCTTTATTCTGATGATGTCAGTAACCATACAGACAATGTAATTAGACAGTATAGCATACTTGTGATAATTCCTCCAACAGTACTTTGTGCCATTTGTCATATAGTAAAATGTTTTGTTAGTGAAAGATCAGTAGAAACTAGAAACCAACAATATTTGATACCCCTGAAGGGTCATTTACTCTTACACCTTGATTATTAAGGCAAGATAAAGGAGTGGTAGAATACTTTCCATTATCTTCTTTATCCTCTTCCAAAATTTTCAAGGTTTGGTATTGGAGCAGATTTCTTCCACATTATCCAAGATGCCACCTTGGCTTCCCCAAAGATCTCTTTTTTTTTACATTTATTCTTAATGTAGATACTTTTTGTTGAATTAATGTTGTCACCAACCAAATATCATCCCCAAATCTTTAGTAAGTAGATTTCAGAGTCTTGCAATGTTTATCGCAAGATTTATCCCATTGAACTAATGGTTGTGGCTTGCTTTTTGTTCATGGTTTCAGGATTGTTACTCTTGGTTGCATCTGAGTTAATGATTCCGAGATAATAATATGCTACTTCAGCTCTAGGAAATTCATGCACTCCTGGTGTGGTTAATACTGTGGTTTTATATCCATCCTAATCAGCCATCTCAAGTTCCCATCTAGGAGGGCTGTTTCGTGTAGAATTTTCTATTTTACTTATCAGCACTAGAAAGTAACCAGTAGCATGAAGATCTTAAACAAGTGACTGGTTAAAATCTACAAAAATATTGCTAGAACAAACTGAAAGGTCGGTACCAGAAAGTTATCCAATGTGTATATTATGGTAAGTAGGGCCACCATCAATAAGAATACTTATGTCAAAGATTGATAATTAGTCTTCATTTTATCCCCTCTTGCATTCTCTGTCCCAGAAATGGCTATGGGAAGTGAAGTCACCAGCCAGAATAAAGGGCTTGGCAGTGGATTTATTAAGTCTTCAGTGTCATTGTTTATATGTTCTGGAAGGAAGTATTTGGAGCAGATATAAATTTCTGATTTCATATCTACTCTTCATCTTGTTGCATGTAAAGTAGTCCCCAAAGGAACAGCTCCAATTAATTTCTGATATCACAGTAATGCTGGTTCCTCTTTTAGCTATATTACCTGCTGGAGGATCGAATTTATACTATTTATTGTCATATGCAAGGGTCAAGTTATCATTTCTTAGCCTGGTCTCATGCTGGCGGATGATTCTAGATAAGGTTTCATTCATCAAAACTTTAAGATCTTGCAAATGGAACATATTCTTCTACAGTATGGTTGTCGAATGCTATTTCATTAAAGATCAGTGTTTCAAAAAGTTACACACACTGTACTGTATTCAAAGGAGTCCCTCAGACTTTTGGGTTTGCCTGTTGACAACTGTCTAAGGTTCATGCCTAAGCAATCTAGCAGATGACTGGGATGGATCTCCCATGACATCTTCCATGGACTTATTCCCACTACCTAGCTTATAACCAGTTGGTTTTGAGATCAGATTTTTTTATGCCTCAGTTTTTGGCCCTAAGAAGCACTTGATGAATATACCTTTGAGTGTTTTTGCCTTAAGAATTCTCCCTAGCATTAGCTCCCAAAGGATGTTCCTGGGAAGGAGCACCCCAGGAAGAAGCATCATGGCAGTGCCTTCTGTTAAAGGAAGCATCCAAATGATGTACCCTCCCAGAGGAGATATCCATATGATGTCCCCTCAAGAAGGAATCAGAAAGATTCTCCTGAGTGGGCATTAGAAGAAGCACTTCATTTGCCACCACCATGAAGGCAAAAAAGTTTAGGAGTTAGTGGACATATTTTTTGCCCTTTTCCTTTACTTGGAGGAATATTTTGTGAGTACTAAGCTTGGTATCTTTTATTAGAGCTGAAGATATTTATTCCATCTGCGAAAAATTTCTTCTTGAAAGTTGTTTACATCCCTTCTTGCTTCTGAATATATTGTTTCTAAGGTGTACTCAGAAGTTAAAAGTTTATTTTTTCTCTGTATTTAATGCATTTTTTGTCATTGGATTTGTGTTTACCTCCACAATTACAAGCTATGTGCATATGCCTAGGATGTTTCATTGGATTCTCCATAAACCAATTAACTATAATTACTCATAATTTGTTCTTGCATGCCCCTTATAGTAGGTATTTATAACACTGAATTGTCAATAGGTTATTTAGTGTGATATCAACATCTCTGCAGACATTATTTACCTTGTAAGAAATTTTTGGGCTGTAGAATGTTATAATCATGAATTTTGGATTTAGATTTTTGAGGCTTGCTTCATTTTGTAGTAGCCATTGGGAAATTAAATCCCTATGACTGTGTGAGGTATCTGCTAGCGATGATACCTTGACTGAATCATCTTGACAGCCGTCATGCAAGAATAATTTTTTTTCTTATTTATTGGTTTTTAATATTGATTCTGTCTTCATAGTCATTTATTTTACTGTCAGCTTTTCAGTCTTTCCTTATTTCTCCTCAGATTTCAAAGTTACTGTCTTGATATCCTGCTATTATATGGAAAATAATATATATAGAGAAGTAGAACTCTTTTGTCTCTCTCTCTCTCTCTCTCTCTCTCTCTCTCTCTCTCTCTTTTTTTTTTTTTTTTTTTTTTTTTTTTTTTTTTAGGAAGTGGGTTGTTTTAAATACTTGGGAGTGGACATATCAGTGAATGGAACCATGGAAGAGGAAGTGAGCCATAGAGTGATGGGGGATGGGGCTAAAGGTTCTGAGAGCATTGAGGAATGTTTGGAAAGAGAGTTTATCTGGGAGGTTGAAAATAGGTATGTTTAAAGGTATAGTAGTCCCAGTGTTGTATGGATGTGAGGCTTTTGCTATAGAAAATGTACAGAGAAGGGTGAAGGTATTGGAAAATAAATGTTTGAGGATAATATGTGGTGTAAGGTGGTTTAGTTTAGTTAAGTGAGAAATATAAGTGTAAGAGAAAGGTATGGTAACAAGAAGAGTGATGTTGAGAAAGCTGAAAAAGATGTGCTGAAATGGTTTGAACACATGGAGAGAATGAGTGAGCAGAGATTGACAGATGGGATGTATGTGTTAGAAGTGGAGGAGAAAAGAACAGGGAGACCAGACTGGATATGGAAGCTTGGAGTGAAAAAGATTTTGAAAAGATTTTTAGTGCTCAGGGCCTGAACATGCAGGAGGGAGAAAGGCACACATGGAATAAAGTCATTTGGTTTACACAGTGTGATATATTGTCATTGAACTATAATATGTCATATGAAACAGTCAAAGGAAATCATAGAAAGGTCTGTGAGGCCAGGTTGTGGATTTCAGGCTGTGGTTTTCGTGCAGTACACATGACAACCAGAGAGTGGAGGTGAGTGAATGAAGCCTTTCTTCATTTGTTCATGGTGCTACCTTGCTAATGCAGGAAATAGCAAACAAGCTTAAAATACAAATAAAAGGGGAAAATTAAGCATCAGGGAGGATTCAGTATCCTCCCTTAGGTTATGTTAGGTAAGGTAACATCATGTCATGTTAGATGCATTTATAGTGTTAGTAAGTTACATTCATTAAAATTATAAGGTTTTACTGATGTAAGAAAACGTGTGTCCCCAGAAATGACATCCTTAACTCTTTGCATGAAATCCTGTTTTGATAAAGAAACAGTAATGAAACATGTTAACTACATCTCCTATTATAAGTTATGGTTGTCTTATTATAGTACTGACTTGATTCACACAGGAAGCAATATGAAAACAGTGAAATTCAAAGCTAATCTGAACTAATCTGTGTCATCATGAATACATTTGTGTAAACAGGTTTATATGAAAAGGGCCTTATCAATAAATTCATAGAGCATCAGTAATCATCATTAGCAGTACAATAAGAAAAGTGTAATGTATTTTATTTCAAGGTGGAGATGTGCAGAGTGTACCCAGAAACATGGAAGTTCCTTTGTCAAGTAATATACTCCATGGTGTATGTGACATGATTTTTTTTTTTTTCCAAATATGTTTTTCAAACAGCAAGAGACAACATCAGTTTTTCTGAAGATCCTAGAAGGCATCATATTAAGATCAGTATATTCAAAAAGTGGACTTTGATTTTGGTTATTATCTTTTATCTCTGTGGATGGTTTAAGATATCAGTTTGTTCTACAGGCTGCAACTTATATGACTGCATCCTATGGTATTAAAATTTTTCTATGTTTATTTTTCTATGTTAGCTGAGACGGCATTAAAATGCATTTCAGTTTTATTTCAAGCATTCATTAATCTCATTCATATTCATTGCCCTCAGGTCAGCTGGATGAACGATCTAGGCAGGCGACTGATTATGTGAGAACCATAAAAGGAGGCTCTCCAGCGATGGATGTCTTAAAACAGTCTCGTATGTGTAATGCATGATATTTCATTCCTGTCTTCAAAAATAATTTTAGAATATAGTTTCTGATGAGATGCCATAGATGGGAGGATTTGTATGGGCAGCTTAAAATCATTTGGAGTGGCTAATCATTGTTGTCAACCCTTGAATATGAAGACACTTTATTTATGACTTAATGAGTTTATGTAGATGAATAGCTCACAACCATTATACATTTATTTCATAATGTAAGCACGAAAGACCTAAACCTTACCATATTTGTTCATATTACAGTAATTTCAGGGTGCATCCAGATCATACATGCACAAGTTTGAGGATGTTTATTGATAAACTTAATCACAGCAGGTTATTTTTTGCATGATTTGTTATTTGAGAATGACTTGACACCTCACAGCATTAGACACTCAGATAGAGGAATCAGTGCCATTCAGTTGCGTGAGCACAGGGCCTTTCACTTCTGAGATTACAGTCCGCTTCATCCATTAGCCAGTAGTACCTGTTACCTGTCAAGCAATGCAGCTTTCCTCTCCTGATACAATAATACCTACTTCTGAAGTAATGCAGCCCTTACCAACTACAGAGGACACAGCAGTTTCAGCCTCTTATTTAGGAACACCTGATATAAGTAAAGGTATGCAAGTGAACAATAATCATTTTTCAAGCTTACCACATGGAGGACTTTATCAAGTATTGGTAAGTGTCAAATTTATATAACTTTTTCTTTAGTTGTTTGATCATCATGAAGGGATGTGTTTTATCTCCTGAGTTCCATCCGTAAAATTACTCTTTAACCAGTAGAAGCTGTACAATGACTGTTAAAAAAGGTTCACATAATATTGCAGCTGGACTTTTCTGTACCACATGTCCAACTATCTGTGCCCAAGACAGTTAATGTACTTTCTGTAAATACAGGGTAAAGTAAGTAGGCTGTATAGGATGAAAATGAGTCAGTGTTTGAATTACTGAAATATTTAAGTTCATGATACGATAAGCAGGAGAGGCTTTGTGGCATTGTTTTTTATTCAGTTCCTGTAATATCTGGACTGCAATATGACACTGACAAAATTAAGGGACATGAGGATTTTGGTGAGTCGGAGAGGTGTAACAAAACAACACAATTTGCTATGTTCTTAATAGGAAAAGGTTTATAGTCTAAGTGGAAACATGCATTTGGTTATATTATGTTTCATAAATCTGTAGCTGGGTTTATAGTCTAAGTGGAAACATGCATTTGGTTATATTATGTTTCAAAAATCTGTAGCTGCAGATAAACTTAAAGATATGATGATGGACTGCACAAAGAAATTAAGAGTCTGGATTATATCCTAGATTTTTGACATGTGACTGGTATACCTCCAACAGAAGTGCCTTTAAAAAAATAGATATATAAATAGCAAAGCCATATAGAGTTCATAATTATGAAAAAGTGTACTGTGATGCCGCACATATGATGAAGAGCGTTAGAAATTATTAAACCAAGTATGATATTCACATTAACAAAGACACCATTAGTTAGAACTACATTGGGATAATGGTGCCACCAAAATTAACAAATAGCCATATCAAATGTAGTGGGTTTTAGAAAATGAGAGTTACTTTAGCTACTTACTTTGTAGAACTGTTGCAGCTGGTATCTTTTTTTACTTATTATACAGGTGGAAGTTTATCACGAAAAGCAGCTGCTACAGCAGTGTTTATACGTAATATGGATAAGCTTTTTGACATTATCAAAAGTAGCTAAAGAAATTATTATGGCAATAGAAAGAGAATACTAATATATATTTCTTAATGAAATAGATGAGTAGATAAAATTATGGAAAAAAGGAGGTACAACTAAATCACTTTCAAGTGTTCAGGGCTGGCGTATGGAATATAAATTTGCTCAAGTCCCTGTGGCGTTATGTACATTCCAATCATTCCATTAAATTTTTATTAACTGGAAAATTAAATTGAGATTTCCTTGAATGTTTTTTGGATCCATCAGAAATGGTGGAGAAATAATGATTGTTAGTGCAGTGAAAAACATAACTTATCACATAATACATCAGTGTGAAATTGGCAGTTGTGTTGATGATGCAACTCCAGTGCTTGCATACATAAAACTTTGCTGTTCCTAAGAAAATTAAATAAGAAATATCAAAATCATTGTGAAAATACTGACATTGACATCCCAGATAAGGACAGTACAAAAATATAAATCTGAGAGAGGTCATTTAGATTTATATATCATTGATCTTATTAGCAATAACTGCTTGACAGATCTTACAAAGCCAATTGATATTTCCAAATATATGTCACAGACATCACATGAGCCAGTGGTAATTAGTATGAATGATAAGATTATCTCAGACTTTCTTCATATTTTTCAACTTTCAGTTCAGACTAGGATTTTGAAGAATAGTATGATTATTCTGTAATTTTCCAAACATCAAAGATGAGCAACACCATTCAGATGTCCAGAAAAATGACACTGCCAGCTATATTTCCTAATTTGATGAACATTATGTGGATGATGGAGATGTTTGCATTACAAAAAGAGAAGAGGGTAATTAGTGTCATGACACTGGGTTTCCCAGTATTGCCCAAATATGATGGCATGCCACAGTATATGAGCTCACCTGACACAAATTCCTGGAGAAATAAGCTTGATGGCTCAGCCTACAGTTGCACTTGTAGTATCACTCTGTGACACCCATACTCCTCGCTCAGCCGTAGCTGGTCAAAAGCTACTGCTGTAATTATTCTATTAAAGATAGATGACTTCACCCTTTCCATGAGAAGAACCACTCTATGGACCTAACCTCAGCCCAACAGCAGGGAGAGAGGTCAGAGCTTGCAACATTCAGCTTTAGTTTCCTTTGGGAGTAGCTTCTCCTCCCAGACCACCTTCATGACCTGACCCTCCAGCCTCTTATTTACCCAGTGCATCACCACAGGATGGCAGTCAGGCAGTTGACTCACTATTGACAACTCCAGTCTCAAGACACCTTTAGGGCACTTCCTTCATCACTATGTTGGCTGAGGTCACACTGTGAACTGCCATTACGGCAGGTCATCGTGAGCAAGGTGACACTTTGTAGGGCGATACTGAGAAACCCATCGTCACTACAAATTCTTTATCTGTTTTTCATATTGCTTAGAACAGGTAGCATGGCATGTAAGGTAAAGTTATTGTTTCACTTGTGTACATTTTACTATGCTTTGTTTTCTTATCCATCACTGTCTTTAGTTTTGCTTTGTTTCATTTATAAATTTGTCTGCCTGTATTAGATAGTATGTTGTTAACAATCTGATTAAATTATTATGGTGTCTTTCTCACTTACTTAATTTGTTAGTAATTCAGCATGTGTTTGTTAGTGTAATTATTGTTATCAGTATTATGCTTCTTTTTCATGTGCTTTACTTTATTTGTCATTGATATAAGTAGTACAGCATGTATTTGTTAGTATAATACCAAGGAGTAAAAAGTAATTTAAACAACAACAAACTATTGGGTCCTTTCAACTCTGTTTGTGACAGTGGAAGATATCAAAAACTCACAGATTAGTGTTGTAAAAGTTAAAAGATATACAGATAATGAAAAGAGAATAACCAGAAAATCTTCAATATGATTTAAGGAGGTGCAGATAATGTATCAAGTCTATTCTTAAACATATCTGTAGTTCTGCTTTCAACCATTGTAACTGGCAAATCATTCCATGTGTCAGCAATCCTGTTGAATAAAAAGTACTTTACCTCATTCAAGGCAAAATATTTTTATCCATTACAGCGATTGAAATCAGACAAATCAGTCTTGAGTAACTTGATATATCAAGATTATCAAAGCCTTCGATTATTGTAAATACTTGTAATAGTAGGTAGTAGCTGGTAGGCAGCTAACAACTAGGGAGGTATATTACCAGTACTACAAGCCTGGGTATCTGGAGTGTTAGTGAGAGTTTCGTAATGAGCCAGTACTTCACTGGTTGTCAAGTTGCACTCCTCTGACCCCAATAGCTGACTTTTCTTACTGCTTCACCCACATGTGGACTTTTGGCATTCTTTCCACACACTTACAGTCTCTCCTTGTTATACATAACACTTGACAACACATAACACAAACAGCTCATTCTTCATAACTCTAGATTTTCTTGCAGTGAGCACTATGCATAAGCCCTGCTTTTTGGCAAAATGGTAGCAGTAATAGATAGAAGTAGAAGGTAGGAATATTTTAGGCAGGAGTTTTAGGTAGAAATATTAGATAGATATAGTAGGTTGGAACATTAGGTAGAAGTGGTGAGTAGGAACATTAGGTAGGAACTTCTGCAAATACAGTACAAGAGTTGCCTTCTGCCAGTGGCCTGGTAAGGGTGAGGCACTTGAAGCTAAGAAGCAGCGTTAGAGTTCCTTAGTTATGGATACTCTATTGCCGTGGCCACCTCCTTGAGGGAGTTCCAATTTGGAACAGGCAAGAGAGACATAGAGCGAGATAAGAATAGTATTAGATCACCTTTTATTTTAGCCCTACCTTTTCAAAGCTAAATAAATTAAACTCATTTAATATCTTCTCATAGGATTTGTTTCTTAGCCCAGAAATCATCTTGGTGGCTCAATGGTACACTCACTTCATTGTGTGTGTCTTTTTTTTTAGGTTAGGTTTACCAAGACTGAGCAGAGTATTCGAGATGGGGATGAACCAATGAATTTGAAAGTGTAAGGATAATTTCCCTGTACTTAAATTCAAAGGCTCTACCTATGAACCCAAGAATTTTCACTGCTTGGTATTTGACAAGAGATTATAATGCCCAAGTCTTGTCTCTCTTTCACCTTTCACAGTTCAACAGAATTCATGCTGTAGCTTGCTTTTTCAATTTTTTGCCAGTATGTAAAACTTTGCACTTATTGATATCAAAATTCATTTGCCATCTAAGAGACCAGTCCATCAGTTTGTCTATGTCATTTTGAAGCTACAGACTTTTAAATTCATTTGTAGATTTATTACCCAACTTTGTATCATTAGCAAATTTTGATATCTTGCAATGCAGCCCATTATCAATATTGTAAATATATAAGAGAACTGGCACTCTACTTGTTACATTTAACCATTCTAAGGCTCAACCATTATTCACAACTCTTTTACAGCCAGTCAACCATTTTTATATTCATCAAATGTCATGTGCTAATTTTGCTTGTAACCTTTGATGTGGAACCATATCAAATGATTTTTGAAATTTTAAATTGATGACATCAACAGCTTTACTTTCATAATACATGTTGATTATGTCGTAAAAAAATCAGTCTTGAATGATGGTTTCCTTAAGTTTTCCAAGTACAGATGTTAAGTTAATTGGACAATAATTCCCAGGTAGTGACCTATGACTATTTTAATTTCGTTGCTGCATTGATAGACTTCCATTTACCCAGAACTTTTCCTATAGCAAACAACTTTTTTAAAAAGTGCAGTCAAGGGCTTGACCATCTCAATTTTCACCTCTCTTATTGTCCTTGAATGAAACTTATCAAGGCCTGCCATTTTATTTACTTTCATTCTGTTTATTACTGATGGTATGTCTTCAGCTTTTATGTGACTCAGTCTCAAGAAGAATTTTTTCCCCTCTTGTCAATGAAACTGGATTCAGGATGTGGGTATTGTCTTCTTTCATGAATACAGATGGAAAAAAAGATAATTTAAGATTTCTGCCTTGGCTTTATTTTCTTGAACCAAGTTGCTCTTTTCTGTAATTAATGGACCAGTTGACTAGGTAATGACTCCCCTACTTCTAACGTAACTGTAAAACTCCTTGAGGTTTCTTTTGCTTTTTTCTGCAATATTCACATCACATTGATTTTTACATTGTTGTATAACTCTCTTACTTACTCTGTACAAATTTACAATACTTACTCTATTATGTTGGTTATTGATCGCTTTGCGTTTCTTATGAGCCACTTTCTTAGACAACAGGCAAGTTTATATTTTACTCTTCCATTACCTTGTCTTCGTTTTAGTTAAGGACCGTCTGCTATGCATTGGCGCTTATGTTCCCTTTAATGCTTTGAAGGTTTTAATGAAGCTTTTCCAAGTTATGTACATGTTTTCATTGACAGTATCATTCCAGGTTTCCCATCAAGAAGAGCAGTGCGAAGATCATTAAAATTTGCAAATAAAAAATTTGGTATTTTATTGTGGCTGTCGCATTGACCAACATTACATGCAGTGTTGAAACTGACCTCAAAAGTAATTTTGTCGCTGATTACTTGTACCAAACTTATCTCCAACTTCGGCATTATTAACAAGATCCTCAATTGTAATTAGAACAAATATATTCTTGACTAATTGGACTAGGACATTATCTAGTAAATTTAGGTAAAGTCCACAACCAGAGCTGCTGGAATGGGATTTTCTTCATTTACATATGGTATATTAAAATCTCATACTATGATAGAATCTTGTTCATTACAAATTTGTGATGATAACCATGTTTTCAATATCAAGCTTTCTTTTCAACTGCTTTACTGAATTTCTCAATGATTTTAATACTGCAGTATCTGCTTTTGTTATTTCCAATGTATTTTTTCATTTTTCTCTATAAAATCAGCCTGTATTGCTGCAAAGACTAAATTGTTTATTATTATATATCTAGTTTGTTCTAGTTTGCAATTTTCTTTATTAGTATATATTGCTTAAATTACAATGCTGAATATAAATCATTAAAAAATCCTTTATTGCTAGTGATATTCGTTGAAATGTATATGTATAACATGTTATATAGTATGGAGGAGAAAGTGTGATAGAGTGGATGTATTTAATACAGAAGGTTGTGTCAGGATTGTTACTGTAATTGATTGATAGAGAGATGGAAGTGACTGATAGCAGAGTAAGTGAGGAGCAAGGGGTTTTTAAGAAAGGTAGGGGATGTATGGATCAGATTTTTGTGGTGAAAATTATAGTGGAAAAGTATTCAGCAAAAGGTAAGAAGCTTTATGCATCTTTTATGGATCTGGAGAATGTGTATAACAGAGTAAAGTGGAATGCTTTATGGAATGGTTAAGGATATGTCGGGGTAGAGGGACAACTGTTGGATGGTATGAGTAGCTGATGTAATACAGAGAAATAGACAACTACAAAAGAACGTGTAGGCAATAGCATATATACTGAAAATATTAACAGAAATAGCTAAATACACAAACATATGCAAGGCATGCTCTTTGTATAACAATTCAGTGGTTATTTCTGAAACACATTGCATTTTTAAAATATTTATTCAAAAATTATATGGTATTGCCTTTTTTTTTAAATCAAAACAGTCAAATTTGCTATTTTTGCATATAATACAGTGATATAATCCTGCATCATTATCTGTTTAAAAACAATAATGCACACAAAAATCTTTGGACTAACAATGGTATCAGAAATTATCTGGATTTGTCAGTTTTCACATGGTATACATTAGAGAACACCATATGATAAGTGAACAAAGTGATTCATTGTAAATTTTATAATACAATAGAGGAAGGATGCATCAAACCTAATAATGAGTACCTTAGGTTTCAAGGGTTCAGTGTAATTGCAGAAAAAACTACTAAGTGATAGTTTTGATGCTGAATGCATCAGAAAAAAATGTCTTTTGGATGATTGAAATTTCTGTGAAAATATTTCTTCGAGGTGATAAATGATCATATGCAAGGGCAAACTAAACTTAAATGGACAACCTTTGACCTGACCTAAAAACTAATATAATTCTTCATAACCTAAAAGGCCAGCCATGCCCAAAGCTTCACGAAGATATGTAATACGTCAAACAACCCTGCTGAAATTAATTACCTTGATATAAACATCACTAGACCCTGAAATAAAAAGGTTTCTTGAATTATAGAGCAAACTAATCCTAAAATCAGGTAAAAGCATGTAATACAAAAGAAAGATATTATTGCAAAGAAAGTAAATGTTAACAAGGCAGAATGCCAGTCATAATATTATATGCTCCACCAAGTTGCAGGAGGGAAGTGAAAATGTTTCCATAAACAAATAAGTAGACATATGAACATGCAAGCATCTGTATGCAGTATGCCATATAGCATGAATTTAGAGTATTTACATACTTCAAAATATCTGGATATAAAATCAATTGTTACTAAGAGGAATGTACAAAACCATTTTTATCATCTCTCAGACTTTAAAGGATAAGAAAACTAAATTGAGTGTACAAGTTCAGACCAATCAAGGTCCAAATACTGGATTTTGTCTTTAAAATGATAGTATTCACTTGCAAGACATTAGTTATGCTTTTTTTCTCCTTCACTACAGTCCTTTTGACTGAAGCTAATATCGCAAGTATCTGACTACCTGCGTAAGAGATATACGCATCCTAACCTTATTCACAATAATTAACTCCAAAATCGTAGTGACAGAACAGGTTATTCTGCTATTCACATATTGCTTTATTGCATATCAAAGCTGTATGAATATTAAGCATTTATGGTAACTGTACTTAATGACTATCTCTGATAGCTTGTGGTCTTATTTTGTTATTAAGTACATGATAGTGTTCCTTAATATACAAATACATCATGGTAATTATTACATGAGGCATCACATTCCATAAATGCACTTACCATCATGTTTACAAATGAAATATATTACATTTGTGATATATTTGAGGAACTGATATCCAAAGTATTGTAATAATTTTAGGTGTAGATTATAATTACGTTACACTAACAAGTATAATGTCCGATAAATGCATTTTCATACCAAAACTATGCATCTGTTTTGGGAATGGCACATTATAAGTCATTATATAACTAAGCTGTTCTTTGTAAATTTCTTTAGTATTTCAATGTCCACCTTGATAGTACTGTCTGAAGCTGGAGAAACTGTCACATTTGGCTCACACAATATTAGTAAATTCTAAAACACTAATAGTCTCAATAAATTCTGATACAGTAAAGTCTTGATTATTAGAGCCTAATAACTTGAAGAATATATCCAATGTAGAGTGTGCATGATTTATGCTTTACAAGTCTGCCTTGAATAATTTTGTACTTAAATCAGAATGACAAATTTAAGTCACTTTGTATAGAAATTTCTCTATCATGACTACAACATCTGTTTTACCTCAGGCCTTTACACACTCCTACAGCAAAAATGCGAGGTTCACGATGAAGAACAGCGAGTTAAAAGTATCCACTAAATTAATTCAACATATAACTTTATGTATAGTTTTGAAAATACAGCCACTGAAATATCCTTAAATTGGTGTCAAATCTGTAAATACATACTGCAAAGTCAATAATTAGTTCTTGCTCAGACTATCACTAACATATTAATAAGGTAACAGTTCCTGGAGGATAAGCAAAGTATACTTCCTTAATCGGTGGATGAACTGAAATCCAAAAACCTGCTGACAGGTTCCAAAATATGTCACAAAGTAGTAACAATAGTGAAATGCTTCTAACAAAAGTAAGGCCATGACTATGACTTCATACTCTGTATAAAGACAATACCTTTTTGTTACTTGCATATTTCACTAACTTCAATGTCACAGGTAAAATGATAGCCTAACACACTGAAATAAAACACAGCCTTAGTTTTTACACCTCGAGACCAGTGAGGTACTTCTGTATGGCATCCTGATCTCTCTGCAGCCAAGCAGCATTGAGGCGTATAGTTTCTAGGCTTTGTTGCACAGTTCGCTCTGTGCCAGGAATTTGTCGCTCACGGAAGAAAGCCTCAACCTCTGCTGCCATTTCTTCTGTTGCAAAATTTTCTGTGATGTATTTGATAAGGCGAGTCACAAGGTAGCCACCCTGCAAGGGGTCGAAGAACATTTTAATAATGTGTAACATCAAAAAACTCCTACGACAGCAGTTATGGCACTTTTTATCTACTACTAAGGTACTATATGCTAGAATTAAAGATGGAAGGTTTCTTCCTTTGACAGGAAGATGAGGATGAAAGGAAAGGGGAATGGTGGTGAGGGGGACAGGAAAGACGAGGGGAAAAGACAGAGAACGATTGGGGAAAGGGAAAGGAGGAGCAGGATAGGAGAGTGGAGTGTGATAGAAGTGTAGAAAGAGAGAGAGAGTGAGGATGACTGGGAAGGTAAGGAAGAGAGAAAGTTGGCAAGAAATAGAAGATGTATAGAAAGAAGAAAGGGATATATGGATTTGTAATAGTAGGTGGTAGGCAACTACTGACTGGTACTAACTATCACCATATCGGGAGGGTTAGTAACAGCACTCCTTAGACCCATGTAGCTGTCTTTTCTTTCTGCCTCACCTACACAATCTCTCTTCTTGCACATAACACTTTGACTAACACTAATTAACTAACAACTAACTAACTAGATTTTTTTGCAGTGAGTGCTATGCGCTAGCCCTGCCTTTTGGCAAAATGGTAAAAGCAACATATAGAAATAGTAGGCACGAACATTAGCTGGTAGCATTAAGTAGAAGTAGTTGGCTGGAGCATTAGATAGACACGTTAAGTAATTGCAGGTGGTGAGAACATTAGCTAAAAGCCTTTGAAAGTAATGCCTTCTGCCAGTGGCCTGTTAGGAGTTAGGCACTAAAGGCTAAGAAGTGGCACTGGAGTACACTAGTTAAGCAGACTCTTTTGCCATGGCCACCCCCTTGAGGAAGTTCCCAAAGGGAACAGGCATTAGAGATTTAGACATAGATAAGAGTATTCTCTGAAACAACTCACCTCATATCTATCTACAAGCTCCTGATGGTGCTTCTTAAAGAAGGCCCAGGCAGCAGAACGACCTGGTGCAGTCATGGCAACACTAATAATCACAAATATTGTATCCTGATTCCTCACTTCATTCTGTAAGACAGTACATTAAATCATATAGTAATATCCAGCCATTTTTTGCACACAAATATACATGTTGTTTACAAAAATCAACTCAATAATTACAATAACTTTGTGTAAATTATTAATAACCTGAAAGCATTGCAATTTACCAAAAGATATAATCACTAGTACTCTCTAAGAATTAATCCATGATTTGAATCCCTAATATCACAAGCCCAAGTGTAAGACTGACAATACAACATGAAAAATTCACATAGAAACTAACCGACATTGCAAACTGGAGGACGCGTTGGATAAGATTGGGGTCACGAGTGGCTCCAAGTGACCGTGAAATACGATCCTTCTCTTCATGCAAATCAGCTTCACGATACAGCTGCAAGAGTTAAGGCAAACACATTACGATAACTTTAAATCAGGTCTTGGCATAGCAAAGCGAAATCAAATGCACAAAGCCAACTTTTCAACATGTGCTCTCTGTTAAACAAACCCCAGTTCTAAGTATAATTAATTTTACAAATACTACTATTAAATAATCAATGAATCGGTACTTCCTACAAAAGCCCATAAAGTGACAGAAATGGAATAATTAATTCTCAATATTATCAATGTTCCTTACCTCTTCCTACAGACCTGTCTTAACTAGATACTATTTGAGATACAGTATGTTCTATACTTATACCCCAACACACTCTTCTCACTAACAAATGTATTAAAATAATGATTTATAATTCACTTAAAAACAGTATGACTTAAAATAAGTAATGTTACATTGATTTTCTATTTCAGTGAAATGACTATAAATTGGGGTTACCTTAATAATTAGGAAATCTACCTTACATTCATGTTCACCAACCCTACTGAGAAAACAAGAATCATACTGATCATTTCAAAATTCATCAGACCTATCCAGGATAATACTTTTTTATCATATGTACTTACTAATACAGTGACAAAAGGACAAGGTTGTAATTTATTAGTTTAACTACTAACCATTTTCAAGGTTTAAACCTTAGCTAAGGAAAATACTTGAAAATTCTGAACAATCTTAAGCTACTTAGTTTATCCATTAAAAGTCATCAGATCTGCATTCAAATTTTGCTTTGCTCAGTACCTCAGCAACACAAGTGTCTCTAGAAGTGAAGAAATGCCATTCATAACAGGACTGATTCTTCACTTCACACAAATTTTGGTGATCATTATCATTAACTTTGAGACATGCATGAAGTTCAAACAGCCATACACAACATTCATATAACTGAATGCCCATCACAGTGTTACAAATCAAAACATTAAAGGCAACCATACATAAGGATTATAATCCTTATGTATGGTTGCCTTTAACAAAATTTTAACTTCTTTTGTCTTTGGTCAGTGAATGTCATTTCCTATTTGCTTTCATCTAGAAAACGAAGAAAATAATAATTATTCCCTTTAAACTTTGTTTTTTCTGAAAAATGATGATTTTTATTTTTCTGAAAAGCGATCTTTTGAAACTAACCTACTTTCCCTTGCATTCCAGACAGATTCCACACTAATTTTGTGAAGTAAAAATTTAAAGAGCTTTTTAGAAGTTTCAAGAACCTTCGAAACGATTCTAAACGTTCCACGAACTTCTAGAACATTCTGGCAACGTAGATGGCAGCATAAATGCAGCGAACTTCCGCTCAA
>JAYMFT010392732.1:0-19558 GCA_038088735.1 Panulirus argus
TCCCTGCGTGTCGTAAGAGGCGACTAAAAGGGGAGGGAGCGGGGGGCTGGAAATCCTCCCCTCCTGTTTTCACTTTTGCAAAAGAAGGAACAGAGAAGGGGGCCAAGTGAGGATTTTTTCCTCTTAGGCTTAATCATCTGTTCTTAACACTACCTCGCAAATGCGGGAAACAGCGAATATGTATGGAAAAAAAAATAAATAAAAAAAAATACATTTATATATATATATATATATATATATATATATATATATATCATCACTACATCCCAATGTCATGGGTGGATCAGGTACCAGCAACCTCTTCAACATAAATTACACAAGCTCAACCCATGCCCTGTGGGTTAAAGTGAAATGTGGATTTCCAGATACAAAAAAAATTGTTCTTACTTTTTTCACTTTACATTCTTCATCAAGCCAGACTAATATTTCTCCAGTCATACCAGCTACTTACAAAAACTCTTCTGCTTCATCCTATCTTCAATCTTTTCCCTAGCATCGTCATACAAAATAACCCTACCTCTATTCAGTTCTCTCACTAAACCTATGCATTTCTTCTAGTCTACCTAAGTACTTCTCCTTGTACCTTCTATTGTACAGTATTGCTATATATCTTCGTGATCAATCTATTGCCTGCCATACATATCTTCTTGATCAATCTATTGTCTGCCATACATTCTGTGGATCTATTCTAAGAAGATTTTCATTCATACAACTTTCTGATAACGTCTTCACACTAAATAACTTTCTCCTACAAAAGGAATTGTAAAAGTGATGAAACTATGAATTATGACAATTACCAAAGTTTTAAAAAGTTATATAAGATAAAAAGTTATATAAGAGTAAAGAAAGTTCATGAAATTGGTCTCCACAAAAGAAGGACTTTCTCTCCAACAGTAAAGTAATTATGGGGGAAAAAAAAGTTATTACTGAATAAGCAACTTACATTGCTCTGCACTAGCACTAAATAATAATTACCCCTTCAATGTAATTGCGGATGTTGATCTTTTCATTCTGTGAGTGAGCTCCATCATCACAGGCTCCCATGGGCAGCAGCATCACATTTTTGCCTGTCACTTCCTAAAACACAACATAAAATAATTTAAAAAAAGTGTATACCACATACACCAACAGGTGGACAGGTAGGTTAGTAGGGATGCAAACAAACCATGACTTGTTCTTATGATGAGAGAAGAAAAAAAGGTTGAGGATCACTACATCACAAGTGTCATGGGTAAAACTGGAACCATGACCCAAATCCAAAATGATTATATATTACATTGGTTTCTGCTCTGGAAATTGAAATCACTTCAGGGCACTCTGGAACATCTTGTCAATGCACAAGGACACAAATAAATAGGCATTACAGAGATGATGTTTAATGTCAATTTGGAAAAAAAAAAAAAAAATAAAAAAAAAAAAAATAAAAACAAAGCAAGAATTCTGCCTCCAGATGGAGAGCTTAAGTAGTGTTGTGATACAGTTCTAATAGTGACAGGTAGCAAGGTCCCTATATTCCAAGTAAGAAAGGGTGCCTACAATATTCCAGGGAAACTAGTAAATCAACAAATAAATTAAAACTGCCAATCAGATACAGGAGTGTAATCTGAGTAAGAGTAGTAAACTGAGCAGACAATAGTGAGTGCAGGTGGCTGACAAGGCCCATGCACAGCAGGGAAGATACTCCAGTTTGGGGTTTATGCAATTTACAGTCCTTTAGTGCTACTGGAAATCCAGGAAGTGAAATCTGTAGTACAAGAATTTGACTGAAAATCAGTGGTAGGCATTACTGTAGATGCAGGAGTCTCAGTTTACAGTGGACAGTGAACCAGAAATGAGCAAAGTACCAGATATCATCAACCACTAAGACCATATAAGTACCCAACTGACTTTGGTAACACTGCATTAATTGGTGCATCTTGTAATTTTACAATTTTACATACTTTCATAATTTTGCTGTGATGAAAAAATATATAAATGACAGTGACTATAACAAGAAAACATTTATCATAAAAAATAATAATAATCAATAATACATTTTTGGTGGAGGCAATATAAAATATAAAACATTCATAGTGGCAAGTTATTAACACTCAGGCCTTTCTCTCTCAATTTTTAGTACAAAGTACTGACACAACTAAAAAAAAATCTAAACAATGTTAGGGTGACAGTAGTACTATGGATGAAATATGCTTCACAAGTGATTTTCTTCACAGTCATATGAATACCCATAAAACTGTATGGTTAAATACACTTTATAAAACCTGATACACACTTATTCTTAGGGTTGGATGGGACACCTGATATGGTAAGAGGTTAACTACAGCTAAAGTGTTATTTGCAAAAGAGCACTTTGTAAATTAAATATTCTGTAAGTGAAGCAATTATCCCAGTGGCTAACATATACAATGGGAGACACACTCTGAGGGACAGAAAAAAAAATCCCCAAAAACAAAATAAATGACAAGTTGTTTCTATGGATTATTTGTGGGAAATATGAGGACTAAACTAAAAAAAAACTGGCACATAATTGTAAGTAATAAGTATATCTATTCAAAATTACAATCTACTCTACTTATGATAAAAAAAAACTTGGCAACCAGTGGTTCTGGTGCTGGTTAGGGAGGGAGGGAGAAAGTGTGTGTGTATGTATGTATGATGGGGGTAGAATGTGTTTGTGCAAGGGTTGTGTTACTCAGGTAGTGGTGGCTTACGTGCAGATCCATGGTACCAGGGACTCATGGGTTAGATGGAAGAGTGTGTTCTTTAGGCAGTGGTGGGTCAGATGCAGAACCTAAGTAAATAACTAGGGACTCACAGGTCAGGCATAGGACACAGTTCCTCAGGCAGTTATGGGTTACATGTAAACCTCATTCCTTTGTGCTTGTGGGTCAGGTGTAGGATGATGTTCTTCAGGCATTGGTTGGTATAGCACAAGTCTCAGGAAGTTTGCGGGATGAGGGAAGGTCCAGGTAGCCAGAAAAAGCACTTAGAACAACTGGAACACCTTAACTCACTCATAAGGTCTCTGTTTGCAAAGGAATATGATCCTTCACAGAAATTTGTTTTTCAGCAATATGAGACTCAGTTTGCTAGAAGAGGCTGTGATTTCACCTACAGGTGCCAGTGGTTTTCCTGCAGGTGTCAATGGTTTACTATGCAGGTGACTGGGTTTTCCTGTTAAGCACTTTCTACAGCACAGTTCCCTGAGGAAGTTAATCTTATCTTCAATTTCTCTATCTAAGGCTCTATTTATGACCTGGGTCATTTTCTATTAAAACCTGAACAGCCTTGTCAAAATGGAAGACAGCTTCACACACCTGTTTGGTAGTTATGACACGTTCAAGCTCTGGTTCTGTTTCTTTCTCCTCTTTTCTAGCAGCCTAATCTTGATCTGTTTCCTTTAAATCTTCATTCATGTTCCTCTCTGTATGATTCTAACATGATATCATTTTCTTCTGGTTCAGTAAAACCTACACAATGTGCTAAGTCTATTGTCTCTTTCACAATGTGCTCCATTTTGGGAAGTCATCACAGTTATTTACTCACTTTGGCCAGATTTTTTGCAAAACACAATTCATGTTTGTCTTTGACTTTACTGTCAACAGTGTTTGTAGTGTTGTGACTCTTCCAAAAATTAAGAAACAAAACTGTAACACCTGGGTATTCAACTGAAATCAAAGTATGGTTCCTAATTACAAACTTAATAACTGTGAATATTCATATGCTGGGTTGTAGGTGTATCAAATATCCATGAAATAAAGATGATGGCTTGTTTTATATTTCAAAACCTGTATGTTCTATCAATCTGTTATCTTTAACTCCAATTCCCTTTATATACAGTGGATTTACTGCAGACAGTCATATGTACTTTTTGCCCAAATATCATGTAATTACAAGATTATCCGCATAACTTTCCACTTTATGTCTTTCCATATTTTAAATACTTAAATGTAACAAAACTAAAATACATATCCAAGAATCTACAAAACAAAACTTGGCAAAGGACATATTAGACATATCAAAAAGATAAAGTTGATTCCTGCCTTTAGTTCACAAATAATACAGCAGTTACGGGTAACTGCTTATATCATAAACGGTGTAAAGCTCATGAACTGAAGTTAGATTCTAATTATGTAACCTGGAAGAATAAAAACAACAAATAATTAAAACTGAGGGATCTTAATAAAAACAATTTACAAAAGGGTCACTAAACAATGGTAATTGCCGATTATTGTAAAACATGATCATCAATTACTCTAAAACATTTGTTTCTGGAGCATGAAATATAAGTCAATGCTATCTCCTTTCCTTGGAATGCTGAAGTGCTCATCATGATGCCTCTGTATATAAAGATAACCGTACATCAAACAGTGGCTGAGAACTGAAATCACATGTAAAACTTAACCAATGCATGAAGGCACATGGAAGCATGGACACTGATGGTAGTTTAAGAATTCTTCCTCCACTTTGTAGAGGTGAACTACAGTGAGGATGGAACTTTACATGTTGGGTATGATCTGCTGTGAAGAGTTGAACCAAACAACACAAGAAAAATCTGATAGAGCACGGAGGATAGTCAAGGCACTTATTGGGTCTTTTGGTAAATAGCTAAACAAATCATGATTAGCATTCAAGCAGTAACTTACAGCAGTATCATATTATTCAATAAACACTTACCTGGAAAGTAATGGTGATGGGGATTGAGCCACCCTCTCTGGTAAGGTCAGGCTCAACACCATATACTAATTTTGTGGCTCTTCGGCCTGCATGGAAGTTACAATGGTTGGGATCTGCTACCCAAGCTGGAGCACTGCCTTCAACTTCTATCACCTGCAATAACCCATAAACTAACACCTTATATCTTTACCTGAAGTACCAGAGTAACAGGGATGGACCCTCCCTCACGCGTCATGTCTGGTTCAACACCATACACCAACTTGGTGGCCCTCCGCCCAGCCTCATAGTTGGTGTGGCTAGTATCTGACATCCAGCATCGCCCACCATGGTAGAAGGAGGCCTGAAGACCACACAGCATGCTCATTACTTACCAAAACATACTTCTAAGTACAAAGTGCCATTGCATGGGACCCTTAAAATGGGCAGTGCATTCCTGCTACCATAACACTGGCCTTCACCTTTTTTAAGTCCCAATACAGTGTAACTTTGTACCAATACAAGATAGAAAAAAAAGCACACCTGCATTGTCAGGGTGATTGGTATGGAACAGCCATCACGGGTCATGTCTGGATCCATCCCATAAGTAAACCGTACAGCTCTCTTCCCAGCTTGGATGTGAGGGTGGTTTGGGTCTGACACCCAATGAATACCACTGTGGTACAAATATGCCTGTAACACTCATATGGCATGAACATGCAAGCAAATCCCAAGAGAAAATATCTTAACAAAACTGGACACTCAACACTCAACATTTTCAAGTGAAAGTAATCACTTTTTAATTAGAGTTTAATGAAATTTTTCATACTAAAGGAACTCTTGAGTTTTGCAACAAATTGATATAAAATTCTGTGTACAATTAAATGATATCAGTCCATGAATAATGCAGCTGAAGTTTGTGAATGTTTTTCAAAAAGCCACTTAACCTCACTACTTAGTACTTGATTCAAATTAGTCTGTTTTTTGTAACTATGTTATCTTAGTGAAATTTTGCATACTAAAGGAATTCTTGAGTTTTGCAACAAATTGATTTCAAGTTTGTGTACGCTTAAATGATATCAGTCCATGAATAATGCAGTGGATGTCTGTAAAACTTTTGTTTACATTTTATCAGTCCATGAATAACCAACTTTAAGTTTGTGAAATGTTTATCCAAAAATAATTTAACCTCGCTACTTAGTACTTGATTCTAATTAGTCTATTTTTTTGTAACTAAGTTATCTTTAGCATATGAGCATCTAGTTAAGCTATTTTACAACTGGAGTGTTGTACTGCTCCTTTGTCACATAGGAAAACAGTATGTCATGATATTTGCAAACTGAAGATAAAACAGATGAGAAGAAATGGACTAAATTAAATTTAAGTAGACAATTACTAACCAGTAATTAAAAAATGCCGTGTAATAAAAATAAGCAAACATTCTAATGCAGTGTTCTCTAACTGATACCTTTTACCATAGACAAAGCTAAGCATACTTTTAGGAATAACATCCTTCCAAAACTGCCCTGTTACCAGCATAGTTAGCAGATAAAATGTTAAATCAATAAGTTAAAAATACATAAATTTTCTATCCAGGCTTTCAATATTACAAAGAAAAATGGAAGATTTATCATATCTTTATACACATCTTATAAGTCATCTTCTTCTATTGATCAGGGTTGCATATGCAGTCTCTTTTCAAGGGTCTCTATCCTGAAACAATCCACATATTCCTCTATGCTTACACACAAATACCCCTTTTAACCACACAATCCCTCATTATATATCTTGAATTAACACCTTACTCTTTGTTTATCAAGTCCTGTTCACCCTTCTCATATACATCTTTGCATCCATGCTTTCTGGGGGAACTTAACCACCTTAACACTCCATTCTTTAGTACTACTTCATTATTCAATATGTCAACACCTATCCCAGCTTGTTATTCCACATCCTCATCTTAAGAAATTTCACACCACAACTAACATTCTACCATTCTGTTTAGGCAAAATCATGCTGCACACTTCTACATCAAGGAAGGTTGAACTACACCTATAAGAGTTCCACTATGAGGGTTAAAGGCAATACGATTATAGGAAGAGGAAAAGACAAAGAAGGAGAGTTCATAACTTAGCTGTTCAAGGGAAGAAGGAAGTATTATAACAGCCAATCCTCAAATTGTCAGTCTCCATACAGAAACTGTGGGAAACAGCAACCAGATGCATGCCTCAGATCAAAACCTAAGGGACAGAGACATGCAGACAGCTCACAAAAGCCGTGGCCATAAGTTTCCCCATTCTAAGATGCTACACAGCTCAGAAATGAAAGAAATAATATGTTCAGTAAACAAAAGAGAATGAGTAGTAGGAAGAGAAGGAAAATGAGTTGCATTTTGTACAGTGGAATCATAAGCACAAGAATGAACCAGGTTAGGAGGTAAAAGAAAAAGATCAATATAGAGAAAAGAAAGAAAGTATGCAATAGGACAGAACCCTAAGAAACACCAATGTTGATAGGATAAAAGGTAAGTCATTCCATCAATAAATACAGCAATGGAATGGTCACAGAGGAATCTGTGTATTGAGGAAAATAAAAGACAAACTAAAAAAAAAATAAGCTTAGAAAGCAACAACACATGAAACACCATCAAATGCTCTGGAGATGTCTATGGCAACAAAAAAAAGTTTCACCTGAGAAAGGCGCATCACATGGGGGAAAAGATCCCAAGTAGACCTTTCCCCACATAATCTGTATTGGTGGTCAGAAAGTGGGAATGGGATTTTAAATGTTTAAGAAGGTGATAATTAAGGAAAGTCTGAAAGCCTTTGGAGATTGGAGAAGTGAGAGCAATGGAGCAAGGGTTGGAGGGATATAGCGGTTTCCTTTCTCAGGGATGGGCTGTGTCAGGACATGCTCCCAAGAGGAAGGAATAGTCTAGGTTTTTAGAAAGATCATCCTTTCCCATGTTTATTTCTTCACAACTATACCACTCTGTTAATGTTTTACAATTAAAAAAGCCTCATGACTTGGAGACCCCTAAATTAAATATATTTTCATGACAGCATCCTCCATTCACTAAATCGAATCATCCTTTAATGTATAAGTGCCTAGCTCTGGAAACAAAAAAATTACTATTTAACTATGATGTACATAAGATGTCATGTGCGTGGCTGCCAAACATTTTAAAGACAACTCCCATCCCTGTGAACCACAGCTTGCTCATCTGAAATCACATGAATTTTACTGTCTAAATCTCTGTGAGGCCTGTTCCCACCTTTAACTCCCTCAAAGGGGTAGCCATGGCAACAGTTTCCATAACATGGGAACTCTGGGGCTGCCTTTTTGACTTTAGCGCCTAACCCTTAACAGGCTACTGGCAAAGGGCAACTCTAGTGTCAGCGTTTGCTGAAGCTCCAACCTAATGTTCCTGATGAATACATCTACGTAAATCTCCTGCCTAATGTTCCTACCACCTAATTCTAATTAATATTTCTACCAAATGCTCCTACCTAAATGTTCCTGCCCACTACTTCTATCTATTGCTCCTACCATTTCATCAAAAGGCAGGTCTAGCACATAGTGCTAATTGCCGGAAAATCTAGAGTTACAAAGAATGAGCTGTATGAGTTAAGTATCATGTATGATAAGGAAAGACTGTATGTTTGAGGACAGAATGCCAGTAGTCCATGTGTAGGTGAGGCAGACATCACTAACCCTCCTGATACCCAGGCAAGTAGTACAGGTAATATACCTCCCTGGTCGTTAGCTGCCTACCAGCTACTACCTACTTGAAATCACATGAACATTAAAATATTTTGATAACTATATATCTCTCCCTATAATCCTTTGACTACAGAATGCTATTGCAAAGACGAGCAAAAAGAGCCTTACCTTCATCTTGTTCGGGCTTTCACGCTTCTCCCACTGTTTGTTCAAATAATCAATGGTCACTTTACTAACTGACTCAGGAGTCTGATTTGGAACAATGCGGATGCTGAATTTGCCTATGACCTTGCGGGGAATGACAGTCTTTGCTCCAGGCTCACTGAACGCTCCCTCAATACCATGAAGAGAGAGAGAGGGGTTCCTCCATCTTGCCATCAGGGTGTTCATCTGGAAAAGCAATTCATACTTAAAATGTGTTCCTCTCCTGTACTTAATAACACTTTTTACAACAATCACCTCATTAACAAATACTGAACACAAAAGATGTAAATACTCCCACTGAGAAAGGAAACTAATGAAATGTTTTAATCTCATTATCCTGTTTTCTATCAAGTGGCATCTAAGGGTGATTAAATTCAGCTGAGTAGCAATCAACAAATAATTTTTTTCATACCTGATCGCTGTTAGCAAGGTAGTGCCAGGAAAAGCTGAAGAAAGGCCTTATCCACTTAAATCCATTCTGTTGTTGTCATGTGCAGTGCACTGAAACCACAGTTTCCCATCCACAATCAGGCCCCTCAGACCTTTCCATGGTTTACCCCAGACACTTCAAAAGCCCTGGTTCAATCAAGTGACAGCATGTCAACCCCTAGTTCTTTTTCAATCCATCCTTCCATCTCTAATTTGGTCTCCCCATACTCCCTGTTCCCTCCACTTCTGACATGTATACATCCTCTCTGTCAACTTCTCCTCACTCATCCTCTCCATATGTCAAAACCATTTTAGCACACCATCTTCAGCTCCCTCAAAACTTTTTTATCATGACAATTCCCTTTAACCCTTTCATTACTTACTCAATCAAGCCACACACTGTCCTCAAAAATTTAATTTCCATGACAACCACCCTCCTCCTCACAGTCTTATCTACAGCCCCATGCCTTGCATCCATATGATAATGTTGGGACTACTATACCTTTAAACATACCCATTTTTGCCCTTCCCGATAATAATCTCTCTTTCCACAAATTCTTCAGTGCTCCCAGAACCTTTGCTCCCCTCACCCACCATATGCCCAGTTCCACTTCCATGGTTCCATTAGCTGCCATGTTCACTCTCAGGCATCTAAAACACTTCACTTCCTCCAATTTTTCTCCACTAAAACTCAGTCCCCAACTAACCCATTCCTTAACTCTGCTATACCTAATAACATTGCTTTTATTCACATTTACACTCAATTACCTTCCTTCACACACCCTTCCAAACTCAGTCCCTCACTTGAATCTGCCACCAGTGCTGTATCGTCAGCAAACAACAACTGACTCACTTCCCAGGCCCTCTCATCTCTTTCCAAGACTTTCATATTAACTCCCTCTCCAAACTATCCATAAATAAATTAAACAACCGTAATGGCATTGCACACCCCTGCCACAGGCCAACCTTCACTCGGAACTATTCATTCTCCTCTCTTCCTACTCGTTCATATGCTTTACAACCTTGATAAAAACTACTCACTTTTTCTAGCAGTTTTCTCCTCATACTGTATATTCTTAATACCTTCCACAAGGTATCTCTCTCATCCCATCATATGCTTCTCCTAGATCCATAAATGCTACATACAAATCCATCTGTTTCCCTAAGTATTTTTCACACACATTCTTCAAAGTAAACATCAGATCCATCCATCCTTTACCACTTCTGAAACCACACTGTTCCTCTTGAGTCTAATTATCTGTACATGCCTTCAGTCTCTCAATCACTACCCTCCCGTACAACTTACTGGTACACTCAGCAAACTCATACCTCTGTAATTTGAACACTTACCTTTATACAATGGCACTATACATGCATTCTGCCAACAAATTAATACTGTATATCAATCATTTACAAAATATTGTAGCATACCTTATCATTGTGATGGACTAGTCTGTCATGACCAAGGTCTTTACGATAATCTTCTACGTCAAAATCAATATCCTTGTACAGGTTTTTTTCTTCTCCTGTTACTGGTGCAACTTCATCCATTATTCCTGCAAATTAGGATTTCAGTTCCATTCTGTAACTTTTCACAAAAACACCACAGACCATATATTAAGCCATTCTAAAGAAAATAAATGTACTGATACTGGGTGCAGTGACAAGAGTGTGAAGGGAAAAGTCAGTCTCTGAGGGTAAAGATGAGTATGTTTGATAGTAGTACAGTAATCCCAAAAGTGTTGGCCAGGTGCAAGTTTTGAGCCCTGAATGCAAAGAACAAGAGAGGGTGAATGTGTTGGAAATGAAATGTTGGAGGACAAAATGCCGTGTGAAGGTTGATCTTGTAAGGAATAACTGTGAGAGAGAAAGGTGTTGTAGTATGAAATCTCTACATACAAACATTTTCCTACTACTCTCACTTTCACCACCTTCCCACCCACTTTATTTCCTCTTTTGCTAAAGTTCCTACAAGGTTGCACATTCATCTCCACTAAAAAATGATCAAACAACCCACAAGCTGTCCCTATCTTCACAACCACAAGCTGTCCCTATCTTCACATTAACATTCAAGAGTCTCACCTTTATCTTTATACATCAGTCACTTGGTAGCTAATCCAACATTGCCTGATCACTCCCAAACCCAATCATCCACGTGTATTTATCAATGTATTTTTAATCATCCACGTGTATTTATCAATGTATTTTTCTAAATGAGGTATTCCGAATCAACAATCTTTTCTCTGCACACAACAAACTGTTCACCATTTCCATTTACAATGAGTACCACATGGCCACCCAATCATCTCTCATTGGTTACACCACCTACCCTCACATTCAAATCGCCCATCACTAGGACTCTAACCCTTGCATCAAAATTGCTGAATCATTCACTTGGCTCCTCACAAAAGACTTGACTCTCTTCCTCATCACTTATGCTACCAAGTGTGTAAGCTTTGACAATCACCCACCTCTCATAATCTACTTTCATTCTCACCCACACCACTCACTTCTTTATATTCCTTAATACATTCCCATGACTCTTTCTTCATTATAACTACAACCACTTCCTTTGCTCTCA
This sequence comes from Panulirus argus, assembly GCA_038088735.1. NCBI lineage: Eukaryota > Metazoa > Arthropoda > Malacostraca > Decapoda > Palinuridae > Panulirus > Panulirus argus. The sequence continues at coordinate 11,591 of JAYMFT010392732.1, forward strand.
CCTTCTCACTAACCCCACTTACCTTCACATTAACCCTATGCTTTACCCTAAGCACGTACCCAACTATTTGCTGCCATGCCCACTCCCAGGTACCTGAAACACTTCACTTCAAGTTTTCTCCATTCAGACTCACACCCTAACTAACCTGCCCCTTAACCCTGTTAAACTTAATAACTTTGATTCTATTCTCATTTACTCTCAACCTTTTCCTTTCACACACTCCACCAAGCTCAGTCATGAAGTTCTGAAGTTTCTCATTTGCATCTTCCACCAGTGCTGTATCATTAGCAAACAACAACTGATTCACTTCCCAGGGTGTATTATGCAATTATATTTGGATTGAACTTAAAACATTTCTTAACTTACCAGGAATTAGAATCTTGCCCTTGTTATCAAGAAGTGTGTTCATCAAGTAGATAAGGTCAGCCATACCCTCATGCACAGTGCCACCAAACACGCCTGAGTGCAAATCCTTAGTACAACATTCAACCTACAAATACATATTAGTGACAGCTATGAAACAGTTTCATTAAAATCCTCTCACCTATAACATAAAAGATTTTTTAAAATGATATACATATATGAAAAAAAAAAAAAAAAAAAAAAAAAAAACTATGCATAATCTATATAAATATCTATATATCTGATACCAATTCCCTCCGGGAACTCCCTCAGGGGGCGTGGCCATGGCAAAAGTCTCCTTAACTGTTGAAACCCAGTGCCACATCTTAGCCTTTAGTTCCTCACTCTCAGCAAGCCACTGGCAGAGTGTATCTCTAGCACAGCATCTCCAAAGGCATAATACAGACAGAATTTTTAAATCTGCAAACATTAAAGACTTGCCTCGATGCAGAAGTAACAGATCCCACGTAGACCATAAGTAATGCAGGGCTTGTTCTTGCCTAACCAGTAATTGTCTGAGATACACACATAGTCAGTCCCAGCCAAAAATTTGTTCTTCTGTGCCTTCAGTAGCTCTTCAAGGCCCTCAGAACCAGACTCTTCCATGCCTTCGAATACAAACTGAAAAAAAGATATTTTCTTTTAATAAGTGCACAGTTCTCGTGCCTCAACAAAGAAGGTAAGTATCCAACTAAAATAATTTCTGTAAAGTTATGCATTTCTTCTTTTATCTTTCCATGTTAGGAAGGTAGCGCCAGGAAGAGACAAAGAAAAGGCTTCATTTGCTCACATTCCTGGAGCAGAGGAGCAAAAATTCAACTCCTACATTCTACATTCCTTGCATGTCTTTGAAGGAAAGTAAGAGGGGTGGGAGTGGGTGCTGGACCTTCCCTTTCTTGTATTTCAAAAAAAAAAAAAAAAAAAAAAAAAAAAAGGGGGGGGGGGGGCTTCTTTTTATCAAAAATAATTCAATTGTAAAATATCAGAAAAATAAAATTTAGTTAAGTACTTCCAAACTGTATCACATGAATGTCTGTAAATAAAAATACATTTTTCAGTACATAACCCTCACCTTAATATTGACAGGAACATCTTGATTGGTCTTCTGGAATGCCTCAACTGCATGTATCCAGCCTATAACTGGTCCTTTATCATCTGTTGAACCACGCCCATACAGCTTCCCATCTTTCTCAGTCAAGACAAAAGGGTCTGTGTCCCAACCGTCCTCCTTACATAATAATAAGAAAAGAAAGGTCAACCCTAAATCTCCAGGTGGTTTTGGGAAATGACTGTCTGATTTGATATACGAAATTCACTTTACCTCTGATCCTACTGATCTGGAGGGTGCTGTAATCTGCATCTGTATCTCTTAAGGAAGTTATGGAAGCAGCAACAGAGGTCAAAGAAAAATTAAAGAATGTAAGTGAAGGGATTGGCTTATTTCCCTCTGCAAAGTGCAAAAGTGTTGGAAGATTGAAATACATTACAAATATAATGAAGAAGAAATCTGAATAATATACAACTGTAGGAAATGTGCTGGATAAGTCATAGAACAATGCTGGAAATGAAGGACTGCCAGCGAAGAGCTGAGAAAATTCTATAAAAAGATGGAGAACAAAATGAGAGATGTGGAATTCAATAAGGCAGTACTCGAGAAGTGCTGAAAGAGTTGCTGCTATTTTGGATAAATGTATGAAAAGAAACATAAAGGATGTATGAATAAGAGATGAAACATTGAAGGAATATTGGATTATTGAACATGAGCAGGAAAAATCCTATGTGCAAGGACAGTATATCCTGTATGATGAATGACTGATGATATAAAGGAAAACTGAACTATGAGTATTCAAAAAAATTTCAAATCAATTATATACCAATAGAGAATGGCTATGCATACTTTTTTGACAAATTTTCATATGTAGAAAGGGTATTATTTATACTTAAGGGTACACATTTCCTAACTTCATCTTTTAATCATAAAAACTTTAAATTTCTAAATGCTGAGCATATATTTCTTTGGAGATCACTTTACTCTTGGTGTTCAATATATCATCCATGTTCAAAATAAAATACCTCTGAGGATGTTATTTAGCTATGCTGAGCATAAATTTCTTTGGAGATCACTTTAGGTGTTCAATATATCATCCATGTTCAAAATGAAATACCTCTGAGGATGTTATTTAGCTATCCTTTTTCTCCAATTATATTATGTTCCCTGCTAGCTCAAGGTTTCCTGTCATGAGAAATGCGCTTATGTATATAACAAAATCAATCTGAAAATTAATAAGTTTATCATGTCTACCCTTTACTTTTTTCTTACTATCTAATGAAATAACATTGTTTCTCTCAGTCCTTGTATGGTTCTATGGTGATAATCTTAAGCAAAATTTCAGTTTGACTTTTTTATACAGATTTTAGAAGGCTCACTTATCCTATTAAGCAATCATAATCTGATCTAATATCTAACAGCTAAAGTCATCCTTCATGCTAATAATCTATTCTATTTTCACCTCTTTTCCAAGCTTATGACAAATTTCTCAGTTTAACATTTAACATTCGTAAGAAATGATCATATGATCAACATCCACAGATGCAGATCTTTTCCCTGAGAATTTCCACCATAAATACAAGGCTATGTTTTGGGTAGCAATCTACCCAATAAGAAATGGGGCATATATAAATAACAATTGCTTCTAAAGGACAATTGCTCTCTGTCACCCAGCAGATACAACAGGTGAAAGACGTACACATTTACTGTTAATACTGCCATATTTGTCAATTTCTACTTACACATACACACACACACACAATTATTTCATACTTTTTTTATGTTAGCTGAGATGACACAGGCAGCTGAGGCCCTAATCAAGGCCATCCCATTAACTCTATATATATACGGTAAACCCTGGATTTAACCGACCCTGATATAATGGATTTAAAAGACCATGCAAATTATAATGCATTAATCAATAATAATTAAATAAAGTTAAATTCTTTTTTTAAATCTCAAATGTCGCACCATCCACATTTCATATCACACTTGTTTTTGGTAGCATGGGGTAGACTTACTTTGTTTCGATTTCAGTCTGCCTTAAGCTATCGTGCAGTCAGGTTGTATACAGAGAATTGTGACTTTATTCATTAATTAATTTTGCAATCCTTACAATTCAAAATGGCATCAAGTGATAGAGGAGTTAAAAGAAAGCTTGTGAACTGTATATTGTATCAAAAAATGGTTAAATTCGATTTAACAGACTTTCGACATTAACAAACACCCCTTTCCCCCATTAGTCTGTTCAATCAAGGGTATACTGTATATATATAACCAAGCTTGAGCCAGATACCCATTTTATCGACCTACCCCTAAGGGTGGATGAACACCTGGGTTGACTGTGGACCGACTGCCGCAACAAGGATTCAAACCTATGTGCTTGACCCTAGGTAGCCTGTGAATGCATCACAATCAGGCATGCTAACCGCGACACCATGGAAGTCCATATTCACCATTTCCCTTGTTAGCATCAAGAACAGATGGCTGAGCCTCAGAGGGAAAAGTTATCGCTTGGCCCATGTCTCTGTTCCTTCTTGGAAAAATAAAACAGAATGGGAGGATTTCCAGCCCCCTACTCCCATTCCTTTATTTTTCATAAAAATAATTGATCACCATTTCCCACATTAGTGTGGTAGCACCAAAGACAGACAAAGAAAGGACACATCCACTCACATCCATCCTCTAGCTGTTGTGTGTAATGCACAGAAACCACATATTTTCATACTTGTTGGCCATTTCTCACCTTAATGACACCACAAACAGATATAGAAAGGCCACATTTACTCACATCCACTCTCCAGCAGTCATGTGCAATGCAACAAAGCCACAACACATATGCACAAACAGGCCCTAATGACCTCTTAAGGGTTCCCCTCAGCTGCTTCACATGCCCTGGTTCCATCTACGGAAAGAATGTTGACCATCTATTCAGTCTAAACCATTTCAGCACACCCTCTTCATCTCCTTTAATCATACTCCTTTTACTACTGCAACTCTCATTCTGCCCTTCACATATCCGGATATCATCCTCTATAACTCTACCCTCTTAATCCTTAAGCCTCATTTCAATTCACCTTATCCCGTGTAAACCTTTCATTCTCCAGCTCAAAAATCTTTTCACTCCATCCTTCCATCTCTAATTATGTCTTCCCCTTCACCTTGTGCCCTTCACATCTGACACAGATATGTTCTTTGTCAACCTCTCCTTACTCATTCTCTCTGTATCAAATATAATGCCCTGAATATCCATGTTCCTGTGTATAAACATAAAATCTAGTACTGACGGGGCATCCTAGCTTGTTCAAAGACATGATGGTATAGAACTTGTCTTAATAATTCCCTGTCACCATAAGAATCCAAATTCTCCCTTCCTATCTGTTTATAACTGCAATCTCCATTATCAGCACCTTACCTTCTCTGAGAAGATCATGTTTTACTGCATTATATACCGTCCAGATATTTTCTTCATTACTATCATTGTACATTTGTTGCGGATTGTTAAAGTGTATGCTTGTGTGTGTGTTAGTACCATAGCTCCAAGACAATAACATGAGAAACTTGAAACTTTGTATGCATATTAAGGAGGCCCTAAAAATTTGCAAATGGGTATGATTTACTAACTTTGGAGAAAAGTTTTATGTTATTAATAAGAAATGAAGATGAGAAGGATAACTGAACACTGATTTTTCCTAAACAAAGCCAGGTGGATAAACTAGTTTCCAAAAAAAGGAGGGCTAAATCCTCAGTGAGAAATGACGGTATTCTAGTTTCCATGAAAAAGAATTTGACTCCCCATACAATGCAAAAGTCAATATCAACAACTGATTGTGGCACCCACAACTAAATGTCCCACACAACTTTTTATGAATGTATATCAATTATTTAACTCTTATACAGTATCATGCCTTCCAAACGGACTGCACTGCTCGACGGGCACTTGAGGACTGCTGATTCTTGCCCTCATTTACACTCCCAGTTGATGCAAGTAACTAGAAATCTAAGAAGACTGCTAGTAAAAACATCTTGCATTAATGTCCCCATATATCTTCAAAGAGAGTATAACTATGTCATCATCTTGCATTAATGTCCCCATATATCTTCAAAGAGAGTATAACTATGTCATATGAGCTGGAAGCCAGAGTTTTTCATGGATTGTCTGAAGAAAATAAGTTTTTTTTTCATCCATTCATGAAAATAATGTTCTGTGTGAGTAAATGTTCTATAAATATTCAAATAACGTGTGTAATATATGTATACATATGAGATATGTAACTGATAAATATGAGATGTGTAAAATTAAAGATACAAAAAAAAAATGTGTGTAATAATTTTAGGTATATGAAGAATGAAATCACTGCTCAAAAATAGCCATAATCATGGTATACTTACTTTAATAAAAAGCATCCACACCACCAGCTACAGCCCTCCCATCAACTCAACCCCCTTTCTTTCTCTCTCACACCAATATGGAGGGGAATATACTAATTTCTGGATATTTTTTCAATAAAATGATATACAAATATCCTATAAGCAGAAAAAGAATCTTAAAGATATATATTTTTCATTTTGCACAAGGAGAGCATTATTTCATACCCAAGTCACAGTTTAAGGGTAAATGACTGGACTGTCTATTCAACCGAGGTACATCACAAATTTACATTTCCCACATAAAATAAATTTCCCATCATAAATAAGACCTTGATCTGTATGACTAACCTGTGATAAGCATACTTCATAATAGATAAAGCTCTCAAGTTCTGATATCTCTGATTAGAAACATGAAAACTGTGCGTCATTAAACTACTACAAACATTAGTAGCCACATGGTTTATTTCATTATCATCATTCTACAGCTTTAAATACTAATACAGTACGTGTAATATATCACTAATGAACATAAACATTTTCTTATATCCAACCAGAAAATAATAAACTGAAAAATAGCCTACTAGCTGGTGGAATACCTTCCTTTGTGTAAGGAACCCAGTATCAATGTGATAAAGCATAAAAACAATTATGTATTCTATTGTTACTGGGTGAATTATCCTGGGTAAAAATACCAAGCAGTAAATACAAAGTTATTCATGTAAAAGAAATTCACCGAGTGTTCTGGGCCAACACTCTGCAAGTTAAACTGGTACTGTTATGGTGGTGTATGAACATAAAATATTCCATATCCTTAAACCACATCTTACAGTAAATATTTTTTTTTTTAGTAAAATATGCTTCTATTATCTACTCTTTTACTCATTTCTTGTGTAACTCCTCTCACTACGTATTTGAAAAAACCTAACTTTTAGTTCTGCTATCATGAGTACCAGTAACTTTATCCTCCAATAGTCTGTACTCTTCACTCTCATTCAATAATAATTGGACCTGACATTTCTTGACTTCATTTCTATTCAGAGAGTACCTTTAATGCTGGCTGTACATCGAGATGGCCATAGACACAGACTGTTTTCTTTTTGGGGTCTGTACCCAGCTGTCCTAACAGCACAGGTGGGAGGGAGATCTTTTTCCCATCTGGTAGAGTCTGAAAACAAAAATTTTCATCACTGTATTATTACTCTATGTCAAAATTGTTAATGTTTTCACTTTGTGGATTTTCTCTGATATTTAGAGTATAGTGTTACTTTCAAATGACAAGGATCATGGGCTATGATAAGAATACAGCAACTGATATCAAGTACTAAATTCAAAAAATGTACCTGTAAACCAATCTCATGAAGTTCACACTTGGCACCAAGAGCCTCTAACTTCTCCTTTGCCCATTTCATTTGCTTTGTGATCTCTCCTCGCACCTCCGGCCAGGCAGAGACAGATTTGATGGCTACGGCCTCTCGCAGCACATCAATAAAACGTGTCTTGTTGTCATCAACATACCTTTAATATATCCATGCCATTCAAGTAACAGTACACAATAGAAAATATATTATTGCACTTTAAACAGCACAGTTTTCTAAAAGTAATCAATATATTAACAATCACATTATCCACTCAGTAGTTATAAGGCGTATTGAAGGTGATAAAAAAAAAAAAATGTAAATACAATATGGTATTAGATTCCTCACAAATCCTCAGTTACCTCAAATGCTATGAGGCGATTTGTTCTAACATAACCTGAAGAATATACTTCCCTGAATCACTCATCTATCATATTCAGCAATCTTGCCAATGTACTTTATCCCTACTTTTCAATCCATGAAAAGAACTATTCCCTAACAACTGTATGGTATAAAAGTATGAAATAGTTTAAACTATTTTCATTTTTATAACAATATAAAGAGTAAGAATGTGAAATGTAACAATGGACTTCTGTGGTGTAGCAATTAGCATGCCTGACTTTGATGCATTCATGGGCCGCCCTGGGTCAAGTGCATAGGTTCGAATCCTGGTTGTGGTAATCAATCCACAGTCAACCCAGCTGTTCCCACCCACAGGGGATTGGTTGATAAAGTGAGTATCTGCCTTAGGTTAAGGTTTGTGTAAACATACATACATACAGACAAACATAC
>JAYMFT010392743.1:0-19556 GCA_038088735.1 Panulirus argus
CTTTTGTCCATTACTGGGGCCTTAAATTTTTTTTTTTTTTTTTTTTTTTTTTTTTTTTTAGGTACAGGAAGATATTATTCCCCTCTATCCAGTATCAGCCTAACTTTGTATAACCAGTCATCTTTATCTATAATGTTTTCATGCTCAGCAAACTGCACAAATTAGTTGGAACTGATCTCTCATAAAAGCACACACAAAGTCAGGTGTATGGAAGTCAGTATGAATCCTTACGGTTTGTGGACCACATCAATTCCAACTTCTATTACCAATTTATCTGTTTCTGATGCTACCTCACTTACACAGAATATAGTAAGCATGCATGAAAGGAGAAGGAAGCAATCTTTCATGGTTTAATGTCATATAAACCTCTGGGCAGCATTTAAGTTTGTAATGTGTAAGACTGCTCACAGACTGCAGCATGCAGAGAAGCTTGGTAAGCATTTCAAGGTCTCAGGCATAGTCCTGAATCACACTGTAAAGGGAAACTTTTTTTTGAAGAATTGGTGTAAATCTGGATGTTGGAGACAGAAGAGAAAACTGTTTCATTTGAACATATCTGAATGTCACGTGAAAAGGTATAACACACAGTGATCTTAAAACTTAAGCTGTGCACTAATCTTCGTTACACCATGCTATCCCCACTTAATAAACAACAATACTTCTTAATTCAGAATATCTCCAGCTGACCTTTAATGATCCTCCTTATCCTCTGCAATCCTTGTTTAATTAAACATGAAGTAATCCATGTACCCTAAACTATCCTCATCATTGTAGTGACCCTCATTAACCAAAAACATTCCCGTAAAACAAATATTGATCATAAATCATTCATGTTATTCGTATTCAGATCAATTCAAATTTGGCCAGTTTTGGGTACCTGCAGTGATCCTTGTTCACTGCTAAACAAATTATCCCCAGCTAGCTTTTTCATATTTGTTATCTCATGCTACCCCAGTAAACCCTTAGTGACCCCAGTAAACCCTCAGTGATCCTCTCAAATCATCCCAAACCTGGTAAATCTAAAGTGATCCTCTTTAACCCTAGCTTTTCCCAAATAATCTACAGCAATCCTCATAAATTCAAGCTATTTAAGTTAACCTTGGTCAACTCAGTTATCCCAGATTAAACTACAGTGATCCTAATTTGCATATGCTACCCCTGCTTAGCCTACAATGACCATAAACCTATGAGAACCAGGGTAGCTTACAGAGTCTTTGTTAACCATACTTCACACTAAGAATAATAGCATTCTTAATTATCTTAAGCTCAACCCGGTAAACTAAGAGCAAGCTTAGGTACTGCAAGCTTTTGTGGAAAATTAAGCATTCCTTACCATCCAAAATCTATCTTAATTATGTGTGATCGTACATATTCAAAACTCAACCAACGAGACAGAGTATATTCAAAATATGCACATATTCAAAACTCAAACCAGGAGACAGAGTGTATCCAAAATATGCACAGTCACTTTTGCAAAGTGAACAATCTCACCTATCCTAGGCTTAGTATAGTATGAGTAATACAGTTAATTCAAAACTTAACCCAGTAAATGGAGTGATTCTAATCATTCCAATCTCACCTCAGTAAATATACTGACCACTACTATTAGGCTCAAAGTGAAGAACTATTCAAGTCAACCTTAGCTCAACACAATATATACAAGTGATGCTGATAATTCCAGAACCACTACAATATACATCAGGAGTAATCCCAATTATCCTATCTGCATCACAAATAAAGTGGTCCTAATTATCCCAAGTGAACTCAATCTGGTTAACCCAAGCTGACTATGTTTGGATGGCAAGTCACCTAAACCAAGTCTGTCAAAATTATAAGTAGTTATTCAAGTACAACAGAGACAGCAGCAACATCATTATGTATGGTCAGTTTTCCTATTTTCATGATAATGGCTTCAAGTTCTTTATGCTTTATGCTACGTACAAAACTCACTGAAATGCAAATGCCTAGTGAACGGTGTTATAAACAGATTACATAACCCAACACATCAAGAGAAATTCTGCAAAGAGCCACTCAAATGAAAACTTTTAAAGAGAAGATAAGCATGAGAACATAAGTAAAGCAAAGGAAGATCATCCAGCAAGTAGTTTGTACTCACACAATGCTGAGAGGAGGAAAGGAGGCAATGAAGCAAAGGAAGAATGGTTATACAGTGGCTGGTAAAGGACAGCTATGTGGCTGTTAGTGAACTCACAGAAAGTGGAGATAAAAGGAACCCGTGTATATCAAGGGAAAAATGGTCATTTGGTGGCAAGTAAAATTTCAGGATACTGAGAAGAGAGAAGCACAAGCAAAGCAAAAAAATATGGCTGAGTGGTGGTAGGTGAAGCATGAAAAGAGTGGATGGGTGGTTGTTAGTGAACTAACGGGATGGTGAGGTGAAGAGTAAATAGACTGAATTTCATGAAAAATAAATGGGCAGGTAGTAGGAGTACTCTGGATGTTTAGGTGAGGAGAAGAGCAAGAGTGAAGCAAGGGAAGAATAAGTATATGATGGTTGGTATGCTTATAAGATGATGAGAACAGGAGTGGTGTGTGAAGGCAATATGACAAAAATGACCCTAATGGTTGGCATACTCACAGAATGTTGAGCTGCATCTGACGACGAATGAGAGCATTCTTCTTGTTGACTAGCGTAAACCACTGCTGCATGAGGCGCTCCTCCTCCTCACTCCGGCTATCTGCACCAACACATGCTTTGTAAGCTTCATCATAAAATGATATGGTGATAGTCCTTCCTAATACATATACTCCACTCCAGCACCCTGCATCCATACACATCTTGTAAGCTTCCTCACAATTTGACATATTAACATAGTTACATGAGTCTAAGTGTGATAACAAACTGTGACCTGACGTAATACTAAGACCGTCATCTGAAAATCTCAGCAGAAAAATTTATAAGGAAGTACATTTTCTATTAGTTAATAACAAAACTGCAAGAAATGTCTATTTCCACATGATATTAAGACCCAAAGTAGAGTATGCACCATCGGCGTGGTAAATCCACATGAAGAAACATGTAGAGCTAACAGAGAAAGTACCACAGATGGCAACAAAGAAAGTTTCTAATATGAGGGTGATGAGTTAGAGGGATATGACAGTAGCGAAGCAAAAGGAGAAAAAAAAGGGGGGGAGACAAGATAACAACTTCAAAGTGATCACTTCCTCAAAATCAACAGTTCTCTCTTTAATGTAACATTACACAAACTTAATAAGAAAGGAGTTAGAGAAGACATAAAGCACTTCTTCAATAACAGAGTGATGGATGAATGAAACAAGCTTGAAAAAAAAAAAAAAACATATGAAAATCCACAAGTGTAAAATCTCCTGTCCAATATACACAAATAGGTAATTAGTAAAAGATACTAACACAAATACACACACACACACACATCAACACACTCCCACTCACTCACTGGTCACTTAGATACTCTCAAGAAACAAAATTCAGTATAATCTTAGCCCTACTATAAGAATCAATTTACTGCAGGGAAACATGCAACTGCCACATTCCCTCCTTCATTTAACTATAGCTTAATATCCTAATCACTCCTAGCTTGAATTAAGGGTGCACTATATGAAGAGTGCCAAACAAGAAAGAACAAGATGAATTTCCTGGAAATCAAGTATCCAATGTAATGAATAATTAGCTGCTTGCTACAGCCACAATAACAGGCTTATTTGGGGCTCTCCTCTGCTTCCATAAAAATATGACTAGAACTATTCTAATTCCATTCACATCCAGTTGATAAAGAAAGAATATTAATTCCATGCATGTTTCATTTCATTAGAAAAACTTACTAAGTTCCATAATTTTTCTTAGTCTCTTCTCAAGTTTGGCAGCCTGTTCATCAATCTGCTGTTGTTCTCTCTCAAGAGACTCTAATTCATTTTGTAGGTATCGGCTGGTTTCACAAGTTTGCTGTGGGATTACAGAAAACCTTGAGAAAGAAGGCAAAAGTTTACTTCGATAATATATGGTCTGTGGGACCTGGTTGTGGATAGGAGCTCTGGTTGAAGTGCATTATACATGAGAGTGGAAAGACATAATGTTTAGGTATTAAGGCCTTTTTATGCCTCTTAACCCTTGAAAATTATGCAGTTCTTGGGCTTTGACTAAGGCGAGTGTAATTAGTGTGATATCATGGACACATAAGGACATCGAAAAGGACTAAATTCACACACTGTCTCTAACATCAAGAAACAGCAGAGTAAAAACACATTACACTAATCACTTTACACACAGTAAAAGAGACTTGGGATGAATCAAGGTACAGCACCTATCAAACAATATAAAATGACCATATCTTTAGTTAACCTTCATAATTTCATCATTTCTATGAGACAAAATTCACTGAAATGAAGGATGGTCACTTCTGTTCCCTACCTTATCAGGAGAGGCTCTTGGAGAGTGAGGAACATTTTCTTTTTCAGGAGACATTCTATCCATTATATTCTTGAATGACTGTAATTTGGGTGCCCGAACCTCTCTAACGCCCTCATTAGAGCCACCTATGCTCGCTCCTGAATTCCGTAATAGTGGTGAGGATGATGAGGATTGTACTTCAGTTGGAGACATTGTTGTGGGAAAGGCAGACGGTGCTAAAACTGTGGTGCTGGATGTAGTGGTAACTGCTGCTACACAAGTACTACTACTTAAAGGTATTCTGTGTTCTTCTCTAACTGATGATGAGATAATATTGCCATTTTCCTGAAAAAGCCCTTCACATCACATACAAGATAACAGGACTGAAAACAGTTTTAAAATATTCTCTCAATATAAGCAAAAATATTGTAGCTATAAAATAAACAAGTGTTTGCCAACTCTACAAATCATTATCTAAAATATATGAAAAAAATGCTTGCTTGAAAATGTATTGTTTCCCCATGCTCCCATAATTATGACCAACTTAACAAATCAGATGCAGTGAAAAAAAAAAAATAAATGCCAATAATGCAAGTTAATTTCTAAAAGAAATTTCCATTGTATATCAAATTATGCTTATCAGAGTTCTTGCTGGAAAAGTGCACTCTAGTCCCAAATTATATTATGTAACCTACTATCTTAATTTAGTTGCAGTTAAAATAAAAACAGAGCAAACACAACAAAGTTTACATACATCTCCTTTACTGAATATTCACATACACATGCTTACACGCATGAAGAAGGCCTACTAGTAAACAGAGAGAAACTGAAGTTCAAAGACCAAATCTGGGAAAACAAACCAAATATCGTTAGAGTTGTGAGGATGAAACTTACAAGAGGCATTAGATCTGACATGATCTATTCAAAGGTGTACAGGATAGCAAAGAGGAAAATAAAACCAGAAAAGGAGAGGGGACTGGTTCTCTTACCAAAGGATAACATTTTCAATAAATACTTATAATGGTGCATTCAAGAGGTACACAATGGAAAGAGCAATTGTCAAAAAAATCTTTCATTAAGTGTTTATTGAATAAAAATCTCTAAAAAACTGTACTGATCAGAACAATTATTCATAAAACATGATGTTGCAACAATCAGGAAGATACAGGAGGCAGTACAACACACTCCTCAAAGTCCTAATACTGTAATGGGAGATTTTGATTACAAAGAAACAGACATGGAGAACTTAGATTCTCACGGAAATAATGTCATAATGAAAGTTCCTATGTGAGTGCATGCATACAAGAAAATTTCTGATTTCAACTTGTCAATGAGCACATGGGATTCAGACAGGATGATACACCATCAGTACTTTATCCTATCTTTACAGAAACTAAAAATATCTGATATGATGCTCTATAAGGTTAGTGATTATGTAATGTTTGAGTTTAACTAAGCAGTTAATGACAACATAAAAAGGAGGCCGAGTCAAAACCAGACTCAAAGAGATTTACTATTGAAACTACTCATTGCTGAATCATTTCTTTTAGAGGATAAATTGGAAAATACAGTTCTATCACAAAGTCATTGCCTAGTTATGGATGGTTCTGTGAAATCTTCAATGAAGGAGTTACACCAATGGTAACTCTGGCTTCAAAAAGTGGGAAAAGGTTGGAAAACAGAGACACATGGCACTATACATAATGTAAAAATGCAGAGGGAGTTTAAGGATGTGCCACGGAGGAGAACCAAAACGCACATCAGCAAAACATGCATATAAAAGGTACCTACCTATCCAAGAGTGCTTGTGGCAAAATTTTTCCTATGGCACGGATAGCATGCACTGCACACTGCATATAATTGTATGCAGAATGAATATAGCACAGAAGCACAAACCTTGAATAGAACAGTGTGGAAAAAGCAGGGGAAAACCCATGATTGTTCCATAAATCTTTCATGAGTAAATTATCAGTTAAAGAACAGCTCATCAGGTTGTGAGATTCAAAAGGTAGATCTATAAACAATGACAAGGAAATGTGTGTGGAGTTAAATGACAAGTGCAAAGAAGAGATAGCAAAAAAGGGTCTGAGGTGCTATGAAGATGCAAGAAATAACAGTCGTAAATATTGTCCAAGAAGTCACTGGAAGAGAGCATATGTTTTGCTTATCTACAAGGAGAGAGATGGAAAAATTTTGGTGGACTACAGACTTTAGTCTTGCTAACAAGTGCTGAAAAAGATAATCTGAGAGCAAGTGGATGAGTACTTATAAAGTATGAACTAAGTGATATAAAACATACGTTCAAGGAAAGGTCATTGGTAACAAATCTCTTCGACTACATGAAAGAGTCAGCTCTGTTTTAGTTATAGGAGATGGATGGGAGGATTGTTTGGCTGGATTGTTAGAATGCACCTTTTACCGCTTATGAGGCTGGTAAAGAAGTTGGATTTTCAGGTAGCCAAAATGAGTAGGCTACACTGATTGACAGAAACCAGTTTTTGTGGAAGGGCACTGAAGAAGTGTGTAAGAGAAGCTTACTCAAATTGGACTCAGGCTACCAGTAGAGTGCTACAAGGCTCATCTTAGATCCACTGTTCTTTGTGATCTATATTGGGGACTCAACAAAAGGACCATATTCAAGTATACCTAATATGTTTGCAGATGATGCCACAATCATTACAAAAGTAAAGAATGATACAGATTACAATAATTCACCTACTTATTTACTTATACAAGCTTCAAAGCTGGCCTGATAGATGGCTGATGAAATTCAACCAAGTATATAGAGTATTAAGGATGCAACACTGCAGTAAAAGGGGAAGCCTCATTGTGAACATAATCTTGCACAAAACAACCTACAGGAATCTGTGTGTGATGGGAACTTTTAAAGCTGACACTGTCTAAACTGTTGCCAAAACATTTCAACAAGAGAACAGTAAAAAGGTTAAACTGTCTACTGACAAATATCAAAAGTTGAGGCTTTCCCATAAAAAGCCAGTTTACTTAATCAACTGCAGTCTCCAAATATATTTCATTAAAGCACATACAATCTAAACCACTGGTGCAAGGTCTGTGCACATCTCATTTCATTCCATGAACACAATCTTTATAAGTGTTCAACTATTCCTCACGTACGACTGGACAAAGGTGATGTTTCAAGGTAAATATTCAATTAAATGTTTAGTATACACACTGCATGCCCATATCAAAGAAATCCAAAAGAACATTATGGCCATGCCAATCTTCATTCCTTACCTCATTACAAGGTGAAGCTGTCTGTACTGGAAACTCGTCATTCACACCATCACCATCCTCTGCAGATAATATAAACAAAAGAAAATTAGTATATATAAGGGTAAAACACAAGAAACTGTGCAAAATATATAAAACATTTAATGAGGTATCTTTTTTATTAATAATGTTCAACAAAAAAATTCAAGATATGAAGGAAGTTTTTCAATAATATCAGGTAACAAACAGTAAAGAGTGCAAGTGAAAATACAAGCAAGCAGAAGGTAGCATTTCCAGAGTTGTGACAGCTTGGTCAACTTGTACATTTCCAAAGTAAATGCACTAAATGCAGCCAATAGATCTATGATCCTTGAATGTGAGATCTACAGCTGCAAAAATATGAGAAAGTTTGTATCAACTGCCTTACTTGGAAAGATAGCTTTTCCTTATTTATGACAGCACTCACTTGTGCAGCCGAACCCTAAGACAGGAAACCATTCCAACCCTTCCAGCCATCACCCCACTGCTCTCGCTTCTGCCATCTTCAATGTTTTTGAAACTCTCCTTAACTCCCACTTTTTAAAGAATTAAGACACCTCCAAAGCATCTGACAGGGTGTGGTTGAAACTTTTATTTTCTAAACTTTCTTTGGCTTTTCTTATTCCCTCTGTTCTCTAAAGGATAGCTTCCTCTCTAGTTGGGTCACTGCAGTACAGCTTTTGGTGATAAAGTGACTTTCCCCTTTTTATCTTATCTAGAGGTTTCTCTCATGATTCTCTCATATCACCCACTTTCCTTCTTCTCTCCATATACAATCTTTCTTCAACATCTAACACTCATTTCTCTTACAATGAGCATTCCATTTTACATAACTCACTTCCCCTCCTCTCCCTAATCTATTACTTATCCTCCCATCTCATAATTTGGACCTGTGCAGTAACTCGGAATGGGGAAATTGTACCCTGGTTAAGTTTACAGGACTAAACTGCAATTCTTACCAATATGTCTTTCTAAATGTCACTTATATCACCCTGTTCTATTCTTAAATGCCAGAATTCATCCCTGCAATAACAAAAACATGCAGGGAATACATATGCTTTAATATCCAAGACACCACACATAACATTACAAAATCTGATTCTTAAAAGATTAGGGTGTTGTAAAGGTACTGGAATTATTTTTCTTGTAAGCAGCTATTTCATACCTAAAAGGCTCTTATTAAGGCCAGCAAGGAGTGCTGCTCTTCCTCCACCTCCATAGAAGTCAGAGTGGAATTAAAGGCATTCCATCTCATTAATTCTCCTTCTCTCCAACTATCCCTCACCGTTTGTCATGATGATGCTGCTCTCTCACAGTTCAATGGTATAATTTTTAACCAATGCTCTCATCAGCTGTCTGCATGTGTCCTTACCACCAAGGCTTTGGCCCATGACTTGTGCCAAACTGCTACTTTAACAATTTCCTTGTGGATACAGCCATACAAGTACTGAACATTATCATACTCCCTTCTTCCCTTAGAAAGTGATGCTGTGGAACTTTCTTCCTTCTTTCATTTTTCCCTCTTCCCTAAAACCTTTCTACCTTTAATTGTCAAGCCTAAAAACATCTGGGGAGCTCTGAATAATTTCCTCATTCTTTTTCTTACCCTACATTCTTTTCACTTAATAGAGCCAGGATTGGGGCATGTTTTGCCTGTGTCATCTCCATATATCTACCTGTCTCTCTATATCTCTGACACCCATTCTCTTTGGGAACTCCCTCAAGGGAGTAGCCATCACGAAAAAAAGTTTATCTCCATAACTGGTGAACTCCAGTGCCACTTCTTAGCCTTTAGTGCCTCACCCTTAATAGGCTACTGGCAGAGGGAAACTCTGAATACAATGTTTCCAGGGGCCCCTACCTAATTTTCTTACTAAAGACTTCTACAAAATGTGTCTATCTAATGTTCCAACCCGCTACTTCTACTGAATGATCCCACACTTCAGTCACCTAAAAAACTCTTGGAAAGATGAAACAGTCCACTGTTATAAAAAGGAAGAATGACACAATGAACAGCTGAAACTTTCAACCTAAAAAAAATTTTGCATACAAAAAGGAGGGACCCATATTTTACAGACTCTTTGAATACATTCTTCAAAGCTCCAAAAACCTTTGCCCCAACCCACTCCAGAAGTCACTTTCACTTCCATGGTTCCATTTGCTATCATGTTTTTGTAAAAAATTAATCTTACTTGGCCAAAATGGTCACTTTTTCACCAAGCAATGTCAGAACAAACAAAGCCTAATCTGAACGCCTAATATAGCATAGCCTAATCTACAATTTTAGATGAATTTTCACACCCCCTAGAATATCAAAATAATCAAGAATGATTTACCATGATGGAATCATGCTTCTGAATTAATTTTGGCTCCTCATGACAGAGGAGGACAAGTACTAATTCTTTTTTACAATAATCCTTTATCATCTTTACCCTAAAAACCTATTTTTTGCCATCTCATAACAAAACGAGGAAATTCAAATTCCTGATAAGGAAATCTTGTAATATAATAATACTTTTAAAGGGTTATACCTGACAAATTGGTGAAAAATAATGAATTTCAGGTAAACCTTAATGGGATGCAGGATATTGCTTCATCAAAATGTGAATACAAGTACACTTCTCTCTTCTTGCAATATATGTCATCAGAAAGAAGTGCAAATTCTTTAAATGATGTTATGTGCATCATCTGAATTCCAGAGCACTAAGAGATTCCTCCAACAGCTTTGCACTTTGCAAAGCACTGGAATGATAGACAAATAAGGAAAATCTGTTGATACCTCTAGGTGAGATACCCCTCGTAAACCTATTAATGGTTTGGACAGATGCACCAAGCTTCACTAGGTCTTCCATTTTCCCTACATATAGCTTAGAATTATTGAAATTAACAGGAAAGCGTTAATCATTTCCTGACAGTTTCTCTTTCTAAATGTTCTGAAGAAAGCTCTTGAAGCTCTATTTTTGATGGACAATGATGCACATGCATATTGTCTAATAAGTACACTAAGGTTCATTCTAATCTCTTCATCTTTGGAAGACAAATCTAGTTCTTATCTTAAAAGCATCACAGAAACAGCTTACTTAAGCATTTATCCAAATTGAGCTTGCAGCATTTGGGGATACACTCTACTGAGATCTAGGGCTGTGTGGTCTAAGATAATGCATACATCAAATTATTTCAAATGGAACCTGTCATTAATAGCAAATCCCCAAATGGATCTCTTTGCCAAAAAAGACAATGCCTTCTTAACATCTAAAGTTTTCTCTTTTATTCAGAGGCATGAAAGTTAATAATGTGACTTTATTTTGGAGCATTTGCTCTATAATTATCTTTTTCCTCCAATAACTATCACCATGAAGATGATTCATAAACTGAGTGGTTTTCAAGGTTTAGTGACTCTAATAGCTCTAACGTAGGTAAAACAACCCTAATGCAAAAAACTAATGCCAATGTGCCAGTTCTCTTGCAAGATTCCTCAGATTAAGTTAGGGAGTAATCACTAGTCAAGAAGGTTATGATATCAAATTCTTATTTTAGAAACTCGAATCTTCAGTTTTTCGTAAACCAATTCCTAGAACAAAGCATGGAGAATGTACATGGTGCATGCTCTTCCACTCGAAGAAAACAGCAAACAGTCTGGTAATCTTTCGTGACAGATTCTGAGGAATCAAAGTGTCTAGTTTTCCTTCAGTCTTTCTCATAACATGAATGAAGACAGCATCGCTGTTGCTTAATATTAGAGTTCAATACAAGAGACTTTAGTCAAGGTACATGATGGTTTCTGGCCCTATGTGATATCCTTTCTTTCTAA
This sequence comes from Panulirus argus, assembly GCA_038088735.1. Taxonomy (NCBI): domain Eukaryota; kingdom Metazoa; phylum Arthropoda; class Malacostraca; order Decapoda; family Palinuridae; genus Panulirus; species Panulirus argus. Next base: position 11,469 of record JAYMFT010392743.1, read on the forward strand.
AGAAAGCTGAAGTTTCCTAATCTAAGCCAAAAGGGAAGCAGCTGATTCTTTTACTAATTCAGTTTTATGTGTTTTATTACTCTAAAAAATCTTTATATGAAAAGTTTTCAACAGTTCTGGGATGAGAAAGAAGAGTTAGTGAAATTTCTTCAATGTTTATGCACAGAGTTCTAATGAAGTTTGAAGATCGTCTTTTACAGGTAAAGTTAATCTAAACCCAAAGCTTCTACCTGTAAGTGAGACTGTTTTAACAGTTCTTGGAAAATTTCAGCCCTTACTATCAATGACTTTCTCTATCATAGAAAAATCATTTAGGAAGCTTATGAACTATTTAAGGCTCACTAAAACCTTTATCCTCTTAGCTGGATCAAAAATTTCTTTTCCTCAACAACCAGAGCTGTATATCAGAGAAAATTATGTACAGATAGTTGCTTATACCTTACTTTTGTTGTGAAACCTTTCCTTTGTTGAAATTAACAAATGGGATCTTTGGTAATCAACAAATGCCTTTGTTTAATGATATCTATGTTTAAGTTTGGTGACCTTATATGTGTGCTCTCCATATGCTCCCAACAGAAGTGAACACTCCAAAATGAAGGTCAAATGACATTAATGGCAAATCCTTTCCTTAGTTTTCTTTAGGTTCCTTAAGTTCCTCCTCCATTTCTGCATGCTTTCTGAAACTCTATCTAAAGGTAAGAACTGCATGTTTTAAAGGATGAACATTCATAAATTATCCCTTCTTTCATTACCACTTTCTTTTTCAGAAAACTATTTTCAGATAATCAAAAGTAAAAGACCTAAGGCACAGTCACCAGCAGCTACACATCATTTCCTTGCCAGGATAACACACCTCTATATAGCTCAATGATTTCTCTGAATGAGCATCTGCAGGTCTCATATTTTTTACAATGATCAAAAAAGATAAATCCTTTAGGGTATATTTCATTTTGGGAGCAAAACTGAGTCCTGACTCCCACTAAGCAGGTACTCCCTCTCTCTCTCAGGGCTCTGCCTATTATAGAGTAATTGTTATTCATCCTTCAAGACCTTCATTTATATTAAGGAACAACAGCATGGACAACATTCCTCACACTAAAATGTACATCAAGACCTCAATTGATCTAAAACATTAAAAGATCCAGAGGTGGATGAACCAAGAATAATAAACTACTAGGCAATATTTGATTATGTATCATGATGGCAAATTCTGAGAAGCAGTACAGTAAAAGGATTAAAAGTGTTACCATTTTGCTAGGTTAGCAACTGTGTGTTATAAAATTATGAAGACATCATCAGATGCTGTTAAGGATGCATTATGTATAATTCATACAGTTACAAATGATGTAAAGGGTAGATCTAAGGAACTATTGGGAATATATGAAGAACTGATTAAGAAGTTCAAAGACGATAACAGAGGATCAGGTATCTCTAGAATACTTCTATGGTACTAACATATATGCCACCACCAGGATTATAAATATCAATTATAGGGTAACAAAACTACAGTATGCTCACAGAAGGCATTCACAGACTTTATCAAATCACTGAAAAGATTTCTTTAGAGAACACAGGCTTATTTACTAGGGGTGAACAGCACCTATTAAAGTGCAACTCTAATAGGTACAGCACTAAAAAATTATAAAAAAGTAACACTAAGAAAACATGGCCATAATACAGAATTATCCGAGACAGAAAATACTAGGTCAGGCAAATGTAAGTCAGCTAACACGGCAAAACCCCCCTCCCCATGCTACACAGACTGGTGTCAATCCATCCATGGGGGTATCCAGCAGAGGACAGACTAAATGGAATGATGTCACTCTTAGTTATAATTCAAACGACATGAAAAAGGCAACAAATTTAAAAATCAAAACAGGAGCATTTCATGCAAATGCCAGAAATATTACAATGAAAGGCAATGAGCAAATCACATACACCAACATAAAATAACTGGATATGCTTGTAATTTCAGGGTCAAGGTATTTTGAGTGTGGGGGTGGAAACTGTGCAATTTGATGAATATACGTTAGTGTCAAAGTGAATCATAAAGAGGTGTTATAGTTGTGTAACAGCCTTTGTTCAAATCAGTGTTCAGGCTTCATGGTGAGATTATATGTGATTAATTTGAAAGGCATTTGATCCACCCCAAGTAATTGGGAAGTGACAGAAATACAGCACAGATGGATAGATTGATAAAGAGAAACATAAGAAAAAAAATCATTCTAAAATTCTGATCTCAGTATAACACCTGAAACAAGGACAGGCTACTGAAAAATAAGGGGGTGTTTTAGTTGAATTTGAACCAAGCAGAAATGGATAAAAGTATTCATATTCACCCAAACTACTGAAACCCTTAACTCTGGTTCCTACACAAACTGAAAATTGGCATCATGTGAACAAAATATATCAAAAGTCTTTTCTGAATACAAATAAAGCCTGTACTCTTGTGAAATGCTTCAAAATTTTATGTTGCCAGTAATGTTTTATTCTTTTCTTATATTCTAAAGCATTTTGAACAGTATGTGATGATATATAGGCCATGAAGGGATAAATACTGCTTGGGAGGGGGGTTTTTCTCTATCATCTGTAAAATTCTTCTATCCACAAAGTCTCCGGTCCTAACACTTGTGGATAAACGAGTCTACTTTATTTACAAGTCAAAATTTGCAGTATAGTACAAAGTGTCATCAAATATTTCATTAAAAACATTAACATATAAATGTCTATTCTGAAGTAAAACATACAGTACCAGAAAAGAGTTATGCAATCTCATCTACTAAATTTACTGTATTTTCCCAGTTACAATGAAACTTCATTAATTCACACATTTCAGTCTTGCATTTCAAAAGATGCACACTATCTTGATGTGTGTTAAATTACCTCTTAATTTCACACACAGAGTGAAGTGAGTATATTGTTACTGTGCAAGATGCAACATATGGTTAGCAAGTTAGGTGCATGGATGCTGGGATGTGTCTGTGTGCATGTTGGTTCAATGTCTGCAAATTCCCTTAACATATAAGGCTTGTCTTACTTTTGACAGGTTTATCATTTCTTCGTGTACTACCATTTTTTCATTTACAAAATTATGCCTTAGATCTCTAATTACACTACTTCAAAAGCACCTACACCATTAAGATGGACTACTTTACATTAATAATTAAACCAGACCTCATATGGTGACTTTCTGTATCTGACACCAAGGAAAAAATGAGTGCTTAACACTTTAAAACACAAAGAATAAATAACTGTGAGAAAATCAAAAGGTATAAAGCACACTTAATCACTTATTGTATCTATTAAAAAAAAAAACTGCTTCAAGTCTTACTATTATCATCCAAGTACATTACATAGCTTTTAAGTATAAATTAGAGAAGCCTGCCTGCTTTCTCTCTACCAATGGACCACAGATGCCCACCACATTTCAAGAAGACCCTGATCACTTAATTGGTGAGCCTTTAATAAGTAATAAATTCATCTGCATTACATGAAGAAAATATCATTATTATTATTATTCTTATTATTATGCCTGATCGCTGTTTCCCGCGTCAGCGAGGTAGCGCCAGGAAACAGACGAAGACCCATCCCCCCACATACACACATATATACATACATACACACATATGCACAGTACATATATATACATATCAACATACACATACATATATACATACACACATACACATATACACATGTACATATTTACACTTGCTCATCCCCATCCACTCCTGATGCTACCCCGCCCCACAGGAAACAGCATCGCTTGTTTAAATGATTAAATATAGCTACTGAGTACAATTTCCAGGGTAAATCATAAAATAATGTCCATAAAAGTGCACCACACATAAAAAAATAGTTAAAACTACAAAGACACTCAGGCTGACATCATATCACGTCATGAAAGGCCTGCAAAAGGTGGCAGCAAATTTTTTTTATACTACAGGGTCTGGTAATGTCATGTTATTATTAAGATGATTAATTAACAGTTGCTACGTAGTCAACGATCAAGGTGGTACGTCATCAGTACTATCCACCTGGGTATTGGGAGGGTTAGTAATGCCTGTGTAGTGAGCCAGCACTTCAGTGGTTGTCAATTTGCACTCCTCTGACCTAGGTAGCTGTCCTTTCTTTCTGCTGCACCTACATGGGGACTGTTGGCATTCTGTCCACAAACATACAATCCCTCTTTGTCGTACATAATACTTAACTCACACAGCTCATTCTCCATAACTCTAGATTTTCCTGCGGTGAGCACCTTGCACTTCCCCTGCTTTTTGGCAAAGATATTAGGAGCAAAAGATAGAAGTAGAAAGTAGGAACATATAGGTAAGAACATTAGGTAAAAACATTAGGTACAAATAATAGGTAGGAGCATCAGGCAGGAGCATGTAGTAGTAGTCAGTAGGAACATTAGGTAGGAGCCTCTGCAGATACTGCACTAAAGTTGCCCTCTGCCAGTGGCCTGTCAGTGTGATGCATTAAAGGCTAAGAAGCAGCACTGGAGTTCACTAGCTATGGAGGCTCTATTGCTGTGGCCACCCCCTTGAGGGAATTCCAATTGGGAAGAGGTGTCAGAGATAAAGACAGATAGATAGGCCAAATTTTGGAAGAGAATCATAAATTCTGGATAATAAGGTATCAACTGTATAACCATGAATCATCAATCTGTGATATTTTAATCACTTAGCCTTTTGGTAATCTATCACAATGGTTTTGCAGAATGAGTGTACGTACGTACACATCTCCATCTAAATGTTGCATATTCATCAAATTACTTAAGAAACTCCATGTACAGGATTATTAATACTGTATCACTCGATAACAGCATACCATACTGCTAAATCCAAAACATTTCTAAAATAAGACCTGGTTAAAGGTTCAGCCATATTAAAATTGATTTGTGCCTGAAATAAAGCAGCAACACTATGTTTAGTATTCTGAAGACAATTATGTTGGTAAAAACAGTCACACAACGTTCAAAGAATCACAATCCATTAAATACATGTATAAACCAAGTGTCAAACAATATCCTTTAAGTGTTAATAAGAGGCACCTCAAATATAATACGACTTTCAAGTCTAATGAAATCAAGAGGAATGAGTTTCATTAAGTATGCAGGCCAATAAGAGGGAGTTGGAGCACATGACAGAAGGAAATAAAGAAGGGAGTTTCCTGTACTACAAGAACAATCCAACTGTTCCAGGACCAATTTCTCAGTTCTTTGTAAAAAAGCACTCCAGGAAGTTTTAACATACATGTGCCTGAATTTCAATCTAAAATGACTAGTTAGCATGCAAAACAGTAAACAATATTCAAATACTTTTTTGTATGTGGAATAAAGTTCAGTATGAAAAACTGGGAACAAGAAGTGCATGAAAAAACATTGATGTATTACATTTCTTACCCTTCTGAATTGCTTATTGCTTGGTACTTGCACACAAAGTTTGACCACATCTGTACCCCAACATAAATCTTGTGACCAGGAAAGGACATACACTGTTCTATTACCTGCGGCCTGTGCAAAATAAGAAAGTCCAGAAGTATTAAAGCTTTCTAACTCAGTATATAATAATTCTCCAAATAAATATGTTGGCAGATGTTTCCAATAACAAAGCTATAAAATCATTCAATGCGAAGTAAAGTGAGAAAAATATATATAAGGAGGACTATACAGAGATCTTAAACACCATACAGGGATATCTGCATAGTAACTTATGTAATGAATAAAGTAACAATGAAAATATAAAAAAGTCAGTTGGGTATTAGCCATCCATGGAGGTACCATCAAAAATGTTTCTCTTCTACGGCCATATTCAAACTTTAACATCACTTACCTTAAAGCTCTCACAGATAGGCACAAACTTCATATCACTTGGATCTTATTTCATTCCTCTATTCTGTTACACCTCACTCCTACTTCTCTCTAGCCTTTATTACTTTCTTATTTCTAAATTTCTCCTGAAACTAGCATACATTTTTCTTCTTCAAAAGCTGATCATTACTGATAGATTTCACACAAAAGACGTAATGATCAATATATCAAACATCTGGGGATGATCTGTAATACCCAGCCTTAATGCATGCACGAAACAAAATCTAAAATGCAAACACCAACAGAAAAATGTAGTTTTTGAGGGATGAAAGATCGTTGCTATACTAAAGGCACAGCTCAATGAGATTCTGAGACTGTTTTTCCTCAGAGAAGTCAAAACAGCATCATATCCTCAAAAATAAGGTTTATCTTAATTTTATGTCACCTGAGATGGCATGCGCAACTGAGGCCCTAATCAAGACCATCCCGTTAAATCTATATACAGTAATCCCTTGATTTAATGGACTAATAGGGGCAAGGGGGTGTCTGTTAATGCCAAAAGTCTGTTAAATCGAATGTAACCAATTTTTGATACAATATGCCATTCAAATGCTTTCTTTTAAACTCCTCTATCACTTGATGCCATTTAGAATTGTACAGACTGCAAAATTACTTAATAAATAAAGTCACAATTCTCTGTATACAACCTGACTGCATGACAGCTTGAGGCAGACTGACACTGAAACAAAGCGAGTATACCACACGCTACCAAAAACAAGTGCAATATGAAATGTGTATGGTGCCGTATTTGAGATTTTCTAATTTCATAATTTCAGTTATTATCAATTAATGTATTATCATTTGCCAGGTCTGTCAAATCTGAAATCTGTTATATCAGGGTCCAATAAATCAAGGGTTTACTGTATACATTTTTTTCAAACAATATCGCTGTTTCTCATGTTAGAGAGGTAGCACCAGGAAACTGACAAAGGCACATCCACTCACATACACATATATATACATATATGCACCTACACGTACATATACAAATATATGCACATATACATACATATACATATACACGTATACACATGTACCTATTCATACTTGCTCACCTTCATCCATTCCCGATGCCACCCTGCCTCACAGAAAACAGCACAAATGCATCAAGGATAGGAAAATAGATAACATATACATTCTCATCTCTTCCACCACACCCGAGCACTGCCCCCTGCATCAGCAAGGAAGCACCAGGAAACAAACGAAGAAAGGCCACATCCACTCACACTCATTCTCTAGCTGTCATGTGTAACCCATTGAAACCAGAGCTCCCTATCTACATCCAGGACCCATAGACCTTTCCATAGTTTACACAGATGTTTCACATGCTCTGGTTTAGTACACTGACAGCACATTGACCCCAGCATACCATATCATTTCAATTCACTCTCTTCTGTGTAAAACTTTTACCTTCCTACATGTTCAGGCCCAGACTGCTCAAACTCTTTTTCAATCATTCCTTCCATCTCTAATTTGGTCTCCAGGTTCTGACACATATATACTCTTTGTCAATCTTTCTTCACTCATTCTCTCTCTCCAAATGTCCAAACCATTTCAACACACACTCTTCTGCTCTCTCAACCACGCTCTTTTTTTACCAAACGTCTCTCTTACCCCTTCATTACTTACTCGATCAAACCACATATTGTCCTCAAATATTTCATTTCTAACACATCAACCCTCCTCTGCACAACCCTTTCTATAGCCTATGCCTCATAAGCATATGATGTAGCTGGAACTACTATACCTCCAGACATATCTATTTTTGCTCTCCGAGATAATGCTTTCTCTTTCCACACATTCTTCATCGCTCCCAGTACCTTTGCCCCTCCCTCATCCTGTGACTCCCTTCCATTTCCATGGTTCCTTTCATTGCCAATTCCACTCCCAGATATCTAAAACACTTCACTTCCTCCAATTTCTCTCCATTAAAACTTACATCCTAACTAGATTGTCCCTCTACCCAGCTAAACCTAATACCTTTGCTTTTATTCAAATTTACTCTCAACTTTCTACTCTCACACACTCTTCAAAACTCAGTCACCAACTTCTGCAGTTTCTCACTCATATTAGCAAAACAGCATCAAGAACAGAGGACTAAGCCTTTGAGGAAAAAATCCTCACTTGGTCTCCTTCTCTGTTTGTTCATTTGGAAAATTATATATATATATATATATATATATATATATATATATATATATATATATATATAT